>OMLF01043975.1:20137-44514 GCA_900302615.1 Holocentrus rufus
AAACAATTAGATGTCAGTGTGCAGTGAAACTTTTCCCCTCACTTTCACCTGAAAGCTGTTTTCCAGAAATGCAACAAAAACTTAAAGAAAATAATAAAATAAAATGTGCAGTTGGAAGTTTGGAGACAGAAAGAGAACTGAACTCCCCCAACATCTTATGCATTCCTGAGCAGTACACACACACACACACACACACACACAAAGACACACACACACCTCCACAGAGAGAGACAGAGAGAGAGAAAAACATAACAGAGCCGCTGCCTAAACCAGCCGGTGTTAAGTCACTTCTCGCAATGCTTTCAACAGACAGTGATGACACACTTTGCAGTAAAAACCTGTTGTGAAAAGGAAACCTGAGGACGGGAGCTGATCTGACCGCTCATTTCTCTTCACAGACACTCTGGGTGAGTTCTTATCTCTTTTCCAAGTTTCTTATTCTGTTTCACAACATGCAGGTTTATAGTCGGGCTACAAGTATTGATCATCATCTTGATTATGTGTTCAATAAACAGATTATTTCATCTGTAAAAGGTCAAAAACAATGATAAATACCCATCACAAGTTACCAGAGCCCAGGTACCTTTAATATAGAGTTAATCTGACAGTTAAAGAGAAAAAAACAAAGTTTTAGATTAATAATGATAAAAAGAAAGGAAGGAAAGCAGCGACATCTTTACATTTGTGAAACTGAAACCAACCAGATGTTTGGTATTTTTCCTTGATAAATTTGATAAATACTTCTGATGAATGAATTTTCTGATGAATGATTAACTGATTAATGGACAACTTGTTTCAGCACTAATTTATAGACCTGCTTTGTGAAAGTGTTTGTGAAAGTATTTTCAAAGCTGGGATGGAAGAGTGTCTCAAAGCTTATAAGTTCATCACATAAGTGGGACAATATTACTAATGCTTTGGTTATGATGTAAAGAATAAAATGTGTCACAGTGTGTTTATGGTACTGGTTTGAATATGCTAAGGCACTGGCATTGTGTAAACCAACGTAAACAGAGAGATCAGACTGTGATTAAAGGGTGAATCATCATTCAGACATCAGTCATCACGAGCCAAAAATCTGCCACTCCATTCAGTCTGCGCTCCACACACACACACACACACACATACACTCATGCAGCACTGATTGTCATGCAGTGTGCCCCACAGTGACAGTGCCAAGTAATCAAGCAGAAAGAAAAAAAAAAGAAAAAGATGACTTTTCTCTCCTGTTCTCTGAAAGTGTCGCTGGCGTCAGAGTGGACAGGATGTGAATTGAGCCATCAGACATGAGAGGCAGCGTGTTGTCGTCAGCAACAGGCTGGCTGCAGTTTGGAGGTTTACTTACACAAACAGGCCGGGATGCTTAGGAGGCACAGAAAAAAAAAATCTGAAATGGTTGAATTAAACCTCAGTGGGCTGAGCCATAGAATAGAAAAGATGTGAGTTTTTGTCTTTGGAAAAACATTTAAAATACTTAACATGCATGGTTAGATATCCATTATAAGATATCAGAGTATGAGAATGATATAATAAGATGGCAGCTACAGGCTTTGGTGCCTTGAGATGGCAGAGGAATAAAACTTAATTTTTTTAAAGTGTGAAAGACTCCCAGTGCACAAACCTGATTTTATTTTTCTTAGTGGTTTTTTGGATGGAGATGGAAAAGAAATTCTGACTGCAGGTTCAGACCTCATTGGAGAGTTCAGCTTTCTCTGGATAAAGTTTGTGTTTCACTCTGAGTATTTGATTTGATTTCCAATCTGCAGAGAGGATTTCCTGCCAGTGACCATATCCAACACCTCAAATTGCTTTGGACAAATCCTATCGGTGTCAGAAAGTGGCGATTCTCAGCTGCAGTGATTTCGACTGTGGAGGTGGGTCTGTTTTCATATCAAAATCCTTTTCAGAGTAACTTTAACAACTAAAAAGATTAGTAATTGCACTTTGCCTTTGTATGGAAGTAACATGTCAGCCCAAAAATCAAAAAAGGAAACCTGTAAAACTTACCATCGGCATGAGTGGCCGTAAACAGTTGGCGCGGCACCTGCAGAGGATGAACAGGACAACCTGGAGGCAGAAAGTTCATAACAAGTTGTGTTTGTATGTAGCACGTAAACATGAAGCATCATTAAACCAAAAAGTAAAGAGCATTCATCAGTGAAACAGGTCTGATGACAAACCGTTGATGTGTTGCCCGGGCAGTGGGCATAAAGGCAACACATGGCAATGAAGCCACCAACTATTGACTGCTGGGTAAATATCAGATGTAATAATAGAGCTCTGAGCTCACTGGATGACGCCAGTCACAGCATATCAGAGAGAGATATCACAGTTTAATCAATGATAGAGCCATTCATCATTTCTCTCATAACCTGGTTGTTAATTTACCATGCAGCCAGGCCACATGCTTTGTGCTGCATTGTGTTGGCATGGCTCAATATGTAAAAGCAGCAGGACATTTTCTGCTGAAACACTCCAACTACTGAACCTTTGTTACCTCTGTCACGAAAGCTGTAAAGAGGTTGTTTTCCCCAAAGTCTGCCAGATATCTCAAAAACTTCCAAACAGATTTGGATGAAGTTTAGAGAACTTGCCCTCAGGCCAAGGATCAGTTGATGAGATTTTGGCGGTGAACCGGATCGGAGATTTATGCCATTTATGCACAATTTTTATTTTTTTAGGCAGAGCTGAAATGCTGTACTCAATGTAATAGTTATTGAAAACTCCAGCATCTGGAAAGGGATTGCAAATTAGAAAATTCTACAGCGTTGACGGGGGTTTGTACACTCTGAAATGTATTTATTTGAAAGCATGTGACAGGGTATCTTGGTTGATCTTGACACTTGAGATCATACATCCTTGTATGTAACTGTATCTGCAGGACAGATGAGGACTTCCTCATGTGCTACAGCTGTGTATCATTAGAACTGCTCTCTTTGGGGTTTTCTGTCACATGTACATCCTTCAGCACACAGTCACTCTGTCACACTGAAACATTTCCAGTCTTGTTTTCTAGTATTCAACAGGATGTAATGGCCTCTGGGGGATTAAATTTCAAATTGCATAATATTTCTGAATAAGATTCAGCAGTGAACAATGTAAAATTCCTTGTTAACAGGTCCTGCGAGTCCACTGATTTCACAACAATGACAGGATCTCAGAGTTATCTCTGGGCTGCAGAGAAAACAAATATTTTCCTTCTTCACGTGCTCTTGGGGGTTTTCCAGCTGTCCCCCTGGCTGTGCTATATGAAACTGGCAGTGAGCCGACCTATATACTGTAAGGAAAATATTGACCAGGAAGAGAGCAATATACTCTCCACGTGTATAGAATGTGCAACACGAGCATTTAATGAAAAGATTATGAGTCAGGGTTTAAAGATCTGAAAAAAAACAAGCCTGCAAACTTAGTTGTGAAAGGTCAAACTGAAGAGATTTCAACATACCTTGCAGGAAGTTAAAAGGGTTAAACGTGCAAGACAAGACATTCCTTTCAGAGATAAGGGTAGTTTCAACACACATTAACTTTAAAACAGTTGAGGTTTTAATGTGTAAATTAATTGTGACTCACCTGCTCACCTCTCTACATCGCCCCGACACAGAAACACATTGCCCGGCAAGTTAATGTCAAACCAGCTGCCCTTCATGAACTCTCAAGTCTCAGCTCTACACAGATGTCGGTCAGGGGGTCACTGGTCTTGGCTGATCTCTCTGACCTTTTGTAAGGGTGAAAGTGGCCTGAGTAAGCTCTGTTTTTCCCCATTTCTGTCATGACTGATGACTGATTGCTGTCTAAACAGAAAAGAGAGAGAAAAGGGAGAGACTTTTGCTTTCATATTTTCAGAGCAATGAACAAAGCATGATGAACTGATGAAAGTCACTCTGCAAATTCCTTAAATATGAATACATAAAAAACAACAACTCTGACAGAGAATTGTTTTAGTGGCTGATTGATTATTATATTATATTGTTATATTGCAGCATCATGTGACAATAGTGCCCTTTCATGTAAGGCATTTCACTGGGTCAGTACTATTGATGCCCATCTAATCTATTGTCAATTTCCAGGAACAGCTGTCTGATGTTGACCAGGAAGATTTCTGTTTGTTTCTGTGAAGCACCTACAGTCCAGTGGCTCCTGGTCAGACAGTGTTTATATGACAAGGAAGGAAGACACTTTTACGGCCAAGCGTGTACATAAACACAGGGTGATATTAATGATTCAACAAACAGTATCTTTCATCTGCTGTCATGTATGTATCTAGAGGAACCTGTGAGCAATGAGTCATAACTGTTGACCTAAGATGAATGGGGGTTTTTGGATAAATATCAAATGACCACCTGTTAGGATGGGAATACACATGTCAGTTAATAAGTCTTATTCCTTATTGCTCAAGAGGGTTGAAAGTTTTATAGCTAACTGTATTTTAGCAGAAAGTTTCTGCACCCTGGTGGAAGCATTGCTTTGTCACTTTTGAATTTTTTCTCCACTTTTATTTAATCAGAAAATATTTACTTTGCGTGCATGACTGTTTTTGTAAGTTTTGGCACCGTTCTGAACATTCATACACGCATTCCTGCTTGGAATCTGCCCAGTTCAACCACAATCTTAAGTTTCACGGAAGCAGCTGGGGGTAATTTACCTACCATTTCAAATTGGACTACAGTCAAAGTTTTATTGATCCTCCTCTTACTAGGAAACATCTTGCCATCTTCTGGTCACTGACTCAGCTGTTACAGATTAACAGACCATACAGAAATCAAGAATGATGATCTATAAAATGATAAATAATAACTATATATATCTGTGCAGCCCATATCTGCACAGACATAAATATTTACTCAAGTCTCGTCACTTCTGGGCTGCATACAATTAAAACTGTTTGTTTAACATGGCCATAAAGCCTGACAGATCCTCCACGTGAGGGCAAAACGGTGTGTAGCCTTGGACCTGCAATATAAATAAAGGTTGAGGAGTGAAGAGTGGAAGGAGTCTGCTTAACAGCCTGGAGCAGGAAACAAGTTATAAGAGGGTACTATGCGGTGTAGTCTGCATACTGTGCAGCACAATACAGAGTAAGAGACCGCTGAGAAAGGAGCCTGGCTGCAGGGGACATTCTCACATTTTTCTATTTGTATGGATGAGGTTATTTTTCACCGGTGCCTCTGCTGAGTGCAGATGCTTGAATGCTGAATGTACATTTGTATTGATATATGTAGACCATTTCCTCTTCAAACTGCATGTTAAATCATGTGTTACTATATGCTGTTGTTAATATGTTAATCGTTTACACATCTGTACTAATGCCACTAGGATAAATTCCAGTATATTCATTATCCTGCTTAACATGTCGTCTGAAATTTCCACGTGTCTGTCATCTTGATTTCTTGTCTCTCCATGCAAAGTATTTTTATCTTCTGAGGCTTTCTTTATCTGACCTGAACAGTGTGAATTTCCTGTCTCTTTTTTGATCAGGCAAAAAGAACTTCAGCATTTCACCAGAATTAGATCCAATGATGCGCTGGTGGTGCAATTTAAGGCTCTGCACACCCTCTTCTGTTTTGACAGCTGTTGTAAGAGCTAGCTTTCATTTGAAGCAATGACAGCCTAAACCAAGTGATTGCATCAGCTATTTATTTACATGATTGGAAGAATGTAGAGACAGAGACCAAAAGAAAGAGGCATGTGTGGTGTGTGTGTGCAAGAAAAATACAATACAAATGGAAGAAGTTATTATGCATCAAATTTTGGAAATAGGAAGAATAAAATTAGAATAGAATTAGAAATCTCTGCTTCCTGCAGTCAAACCAAAGATGTGCAGAAGTTCCTGTAGCTGCACCGGTCAGTCAGACCGGTGTTAATGTCAGTAATCACTTCTCTTTTGCAACGCAAATGTGGATCAATGTCCTTTCACTTTTTTATGCCAAAAAGCAACATATTATTTGTCCCCTTCTTATTTCTTTACAGATCTATTGAGATGATTTGGAAATTGATGAGCTTCAGTGCTCTCCTTCTCGGAGCGCTCACATCCACATCACCGACTCCGTCTCCATCTCCCTGTCGCATCTACAACTCCGGGCGCTCTGCGGACTGCCTCGGAAGACAACTTGACCGCGTCCCATGGGGGCATCTTCCATCCACAGTGGAAGACATCGATCTCTCCTACAACAAACTCCAAGCTGTCGGTGTCGACGACTTCCGCCGCCTCCCTCAGCTTCGCATCCTTAAGCTGCAGTTCAATAATATTTCCCACATTGACAATGACGCCTTTAAGAACAACCCGCTCCTGGAGCATCTTGATATCTTCAACAACTCCCTGCAGGAAATTCCTGCCGCAGCTCTGAAGCCCTTATCGAATCTAAAGAAGCTCTACATGTCCAACAACCTTTACAAACATGCCACTTTGGCTGATGACTTTTCCAAATTTGTCAAACTCCAAGTTCTGTCCATGGGTGGCCCTCTGGTGATGGGTCTAAAGAAAGGAGACTTCGAGCCCTTGAAGAACATCAGGTTGCAGGGTTTTGCTATCAAGTGTTCTTCAAATCTAAGTTACTACGAGCCTGGTAGTTTAAAAGTTATTCAGACAATGCAGATGGGCTTTGATATGGCCATAGATCAACAACCAAACGCTCTCCCTCACATGCTACGTGACCTCGCGAACAAGACCTTCATTGTCATCCAGTTCCGCAACCTCTTTGAGTTCATGTACTACAAAGGAAATGAAGACATCTTCCAGGGTTTACAATATATTACTGTCCATAAGCTCATCTTTCACCGGGGTAAATTCAATGAGAATCTCCTGAGGATGGCTTTGATGAACTTACAAGTCACTCCTATCAAAAGCCTGAGATTTCAGTACATCGACTTTGCTCGTTCGCCTACATTTGTGGATAGTGGAGTAGGATCCAGCATAACAGACCTACAGCTGGATGAACTGGAACTTTGGTATGTATCTTCCATTTTTGGGAATTTCATGCACCAGTTTAAAATGTAGTAAATATTAAATTGGAAAGTCATTTCTTGAAATGTTTCTCTTGGATAATTATGTATCACGAGTGTATATTAAGAGCATTATTGTCCTATTTTAATGATTATAATCCAAACCAGGATCCAGTTATGTTTTGTTTGTTTTTTGTGGGACAACTGTAAAGAAAATTGTCTAAAATACCCAGTCCTGCCTGATTCATAATGAATTATACTGCTACAATGACCCCATGATTTTCCTGCACAATTTCCTCTGCACTGTAACTCACTTCTACAGAGAACTTGGGTATTTGTTTTTCATGCACAATTTTAAATGTTATTTTTAATTTTTTCATTTCCATTCCGTGTAGGTATATCAGCAATCCTGATGTGCTGCGGTTTGACTGGCGCTTCACCTGGTTCAACAAAATCCGAAAGCTGTCTTTTCAGCATGTGTACTTCAACTCGGTGCCCTGCGATGCCTGGGTTGAAATGAGAGGTGTGGAGCTTCTGGACATCTCCAATAATCGCCTGGAGAGCTCATTCATGTTCAACCAACGGTGCGACTACACGGGCACCATGCCAAATCTTCACACCTTCAACATGAGCACCAACGCACTGACCAGCTTGGAAGATTTGTCAGCCCTAACCAGGGAGTTCCAGCAGCTGCAGGTGATGGATTTCAGCTACAACAACCTCGGCTCCGCTGCGGAGAGTCGGGACTGCGTCTGGACACAAAACATCACTCGGATTATCGGTCACCACAACCAGTTTGTGAGTGAAGCTCTTCACTGTCTGCCCACCACAGTGCAGTTCTTGGACCTCTCCTACTGCAACCTGGATCAGCTGGACATGACTTATTTTCAGAAAACCACAAACCTCAAAGAGCTCTTGCTCAGTGGGAATAAAATCAAGTTCATTCCCTCCCAGTGGAGAAGCCCATTGCTGCAGTCTCTTGCTCTGGATGGGAATTCGTTTGGTCTCATTAGCATGGAATCCTTCCGGGACATGCCTCGGCTCTCCCGCCTCAGAGCAGGAAACAACCCTTACCACTGCACCTGTGACCTCCACGCTTTTATCCAAGACACAACATCAAAAGGGAAGGTCAACCTCACGGACTGGCCCGAGAATTACAAGTGTTACTACCCCGAGGCTTTGCTCGACACGGTCATCTCCAACTACCTGCCAGGCCGTGTGGCGTGCGACATCAGACTGGTCATCGTCATCTGTGTTGCCACCACCGCAGTGGTCATCTTGATCCTGATGCTGATTTGCTATATTTTTGATGTCCCATGGTACACCAAAGCCACGTATCAGATCATCAGGGCTAAATACAGAGCTCACAAGGAAAAAATGGCAAATGGCGAGTCAGAGATTTTTGCTTATCACGCCTTCATATCCTACAGTCACTCTGATGCAGAGTGGGTGAGGGAACAGCTGCTGCCGAGCTTGGAGAACGACAAGAACCCTTATCGCCTCTGTATTCATGAGAGGGACTTCATGCCAGGAAAATGGATCATCGATAACATCATTGAGAACATCGAGAGTAGCCGTAAGGTATAAACATGCATTTATATTAATATTAATGTGATGCTTCACAGGAATATATAACATTAATTGGTACACAGAATTCTGTTTGTAAATTTCGGTGTTTTTTTCCCACTACCCCTACTGTTTAACAAGTAAAAGTCAGTTATTTAAACATCCAAGGCACGCTTCTAAAGGTGGCAGTCACCCAAATAATTATATGCCCATATTTAAATGAGATCCTGCATATTGGAAATGCCAAATAAATGTACATTTCTTTATTTTCTTCATCCTCAGGTAATCTTTGTCCTCTCACGCCACTTTGTAAACAGTGAGTGGTGCAACTATGAGTTGTATTTCGCCCAGCAGAGAGCCATGGGAAAGACCTTCAGTGATGTCATCTTGGTAGTGAAGGAGCCCATTGATCCCAGCTCTCTGCCCAGCAAATACTGCAAGCTTAAGAAGATGCTGAGTACCAAGACTTATCTGGAGTGGCCCCAGCAAGTCAAGCAGCAGGCATTTTTCTGGGAACAGCTTAGGAGCGTTCTGGGCAAGCCGACGCTGACGAGAGAGAGGCCGCACAGTGCCAGGAGCAGGATTTCTTCAGTGGGTGCCGTGTCTGTGATAGAGCTCCATGCGGAGGATGGGAGACCAGAAACAGCGCAGGCTCATGTAGATGGAGGAAAACAACTCAAAAATGAGGTTTTCAAGAGGAATAATGATGAGCTGACTAATCTGAGGCCAATCCCTGCAGCAGTAGCTTGACCAAAAGCAACAAAAAAAATTAAATTGTACAGTAGCTTTGAATCCTTCAAAACTTTCTCAGTGAAGGCCTGAACTCAGGTAACCCCTTGTCTGGCGCCTGTGGCAGAGTGGGTTTTGCCAAGCTGAGAGCAAAAGCCAACATCTCATTGTGATGATAGAGAATAACATGATCCCTCCGCCGCCCACAGCATTCTGTCATGCTATCCCTGAGGGCCGAGTTGACGCCCGCTGCTCCGCATTCCCTCTGCGGGACTCAGGCCGAGAGCCCTGCTGACAGGCGCTGAAAGGCCACGAACTCGGCCGCTCAAATGAGATCTCCCGTGTCGCACTCTGGATAACAAGCAAGGTGCCAGGACGATGTGGTGACAGGTGCCACGTTGTGAGCGGAGCACGGTCCATTACATCCTCGGCCCTCAGACGTATTAGATCACAAATGATGGAGCACATGCTGGAGGATGTACTCGGGGAAGTCAAAGGGCACGCAAGCCTCATAATCCTGAAGGAAGCCGCTGAGTTTCGGGGAGACTGGCCCGTTACTCAGCTTACCTGTCAAGTAATGAGAACATAGATATCGAAATCATCCATGGATACACAGCACATTCTTCATAGAGCTCCATGGTAATTTAACATACACTATGCTGAGTCAGAGGTCTGAGAACTTTGTGTAGGAGATTAGTGTCATTTACCAGGAAGTATGACACAAAAACAGTGTGCTGTTTTGAAGTGCCAGGGACTACTTTTAGAAAGCTCCCTCTGTCACCACACCAAACCTGGAGCTTGTACAGGAAGTGAAGGTGGTGGGTGAAGGGACAGCTGATGAATACACGATTACTCATCACACTTCCAAAAATAATCCCGGGGACATCACCTACTGTATTTGAGTCAGTATGTTTTTTTTCCTAAAATGTATGACTGAGGGCTTGTTGTAAAAGCCACATAACTTTTTATTACTGAAAGGTCAGTCTTGTTATTTGGAATATTGCTTGTCACATATCAGCATAGAGTGTGTAAAAGTTAGCATGAAGCATCACAATCTACCACATGGATGATTTTGGTATCTCAGACCATCATCACTTCACAGGTCAGCTGAGCAGTCTTCCTGCAACAGGGTAAATATTCCTATAATGAGGTTAAAATCAGATGAAATACTTAGTTTAGTTTATAGTTTATAGTTTGGAGTGGAAAGCAGCTCTGACTGCCTTCCAGTCTGATATGGAAATATTGTTATGGTGTTTTTCTACACATAAAATCCTTGTTTCTGTTACTGTAAGTTTTTCCATGTATATGATTAAGGGCACATAAAGATTTAAAGAGCTGTCCCACTATGAATATGTGAATATTTTTAATTGAAATCTCTCAGTTACCTAAAACATAATTCATAATGCCACATTATGACTGTAGTGAGAATGAAAATGTGTTGAAAAAGTAAAGCTAGAGCTTATATATGTACAGTACGGCACAGCTCGCAGATGGCCAGTAGATGACACCCTTGAACGCTACAACATTTTCTAGTTGATGTCTGTATTACCTCAGAGTGACTCAGTGTGTGTGTGTGTGTGTGTGTGTGTGTGTGTGGATGAGAGAGAGAGAGAAAGAGAGAGCGAGGGAGAGAGAGAGAGAGAGAGTGCAGACAGTGCAGTCTTTCTTGTTAAAAGAAAAGAGGACATTTCTACTATAGAATTGGCAGATGAATAACTTCTGGCACAAAACTATGAGGGTGAAATAGCAGAGTGATAGTGATTAAGTCAAACAGTCCCTCATTACTCTGAATGCATTAGGCAATGGCATAAAATGCATTTTCTGTTCGATACCGTGAGCATATACACTGTCTTCTTCAGCTGATGTTTTAAAGCATTATGATTGTGCATTATTACTGTTTACTTTTGATATGGCTTGAATAATATGAGATTAAAATCTTCTACTGTATGTCTTTCACAATCATCAACTTTTGTAATTTTAAAATGCTGTAACATTTCTTTCCATCTCTACTTTGTACAGTTGATTTATTATTGTATAAGCAAATAAAAATGTGTTTTTTACTCATGAGCAAAAGTGTGATTATGTCGGGTGATTGTGCTCCTTGGGGATTTCTAATGTTCAATAACACTTGTCTATCAGGTAATTAGAGATGGTGGCTTTGGTTTCCTACACAAAAGGGAAAGGTGGGTGCTCTTTTCTCAGGTCACACAGGTCCAGGTCTAGGCAAACAACCCCAGTGACCTCCTGCCAGTCGCTTTTTTTGTGATGCTGATGCCGCAGTGCGCTGCAAAAACCGCCAATGAATCGAGTATTTTGTCTTAAAATCTGAGTATTTCTTGGAGCAAAAGAAACTGCCAATGTGCTGAAATAGTTTCACTTGATTTCAATGCAGTTAAATGTGTTTCAAGTCAAATGTTTCAAGAATTCTTATGAAAAAATAAAAATTGGCATTATGAAGTTACAATATTGAAACAATTTGTGCTGCAACAAGGGAAATTATTTGACCACTAACTGACTTTTTCCCACTTATTTCAAGAAAAACAAGATTTGAAGGTGTATAAAATTGTACATGTGTGCACATATATTTTTCAGGCATGCATGGCCCTGGTGGAAAACAAACATAGCTTTTATCAGATGATTTATACAGCACTGTGACTTATTAACATTTTTTCAATGTTGTTTGATGAACGATGTACTGTCTCACTGGTTTGTTCTAGGCCTTTACCTAAACTTGGTGAGGGAAATGAGGCCCCACATGAAATGTGAACAAGAAGCATGCAAATATCCCTCAGTCACCTGCAGATATCAATGGAAATCAACCTGTATAGTTTGCATTCTCTGAACTGGCCTGCACTTTTGTTTTTATTGCGACTTCAGCTGCATTATCCTCTTGGCATAATATTTCCCTCATTTGCAAATGACTGTAGCATAAAAGCATTGGTAACAGCTAAGGAAGTTAGCATGGACAGTTATTAAGGAAAGGCTGTGTGAACAGAAGACAGCTGCAGTGCCTCAGTTTTATTTGACTATGGGAGGCTGGCAGAGAAAGAGGCAGACATGAGCAGTTAACTGGTGGCAGTCACTTTATTTTCCAGTATAATGGGTCAGATGTTTGAATGACAGGGGGATGATGGCTAAGTTATCCCTGCCACTAAGGCTGAATCTTATGGTTAAAAAAAATCATATATCAATTATATTTTCATCATAATTTTTATTTTCACCGTAAAAAGTGATGACGTGTTTTCTGCTGGAGTCTGTACCAAAAAGCATGATTTCTCACATCTGGAGAAAATTTGTAGAAGAGTACCATCACAATGCGTTTATAATTGTATTTAGGTCACAAAATTTCAGCCATAATTTGGATATTGCACTTTGCCATATTGCTTTTTGGCAGTATTTCAATCAGTTGTTCAGCCCAACTACCCATCTCTCACACCTTGCAAATTTAGCATTATCAGCGGTAGCATCATTCTTATGCTGCCCTCCAGAGTTATTTTTCTAGTGATCTGCTCACGAGCAACAATATTAAAACTAGTAGGGCTGTCAGGGGTTGACTGCTTTGCTCAAGGGCACCACAACAGTCGAAACAATTTCCCTTTTGGATTTTCTCAGTCAGTCTGGGGATTTGACCTTCTAGTTACAAGCTTACTTCTGACATTTAGGTTACACCACACTGCTCTATCAAATTTCAATCAGCAGAGATACAACTTGAGATGCAATAGTAAGTGTTTAGAAAATTAAAATCGATGCATGATTGATGACCTGTGGGACGCGTGTTAGGGATGTTAGGCCAAAAAAAGACTTGAGTGAACCAGATGAAAAGACAAAATGCAAATGTATAAGACATTAAAGACAAATTTACAAGTCTCGTTGGATGACTAAATAATTCAAAACAAACTTCTTTATTTCTCCCCAAACTGTTCATTAATTCATTGAAAATTCAAAGCTCATTTCAATGAAACATCTCACTGACCATTCAGCCAGTCCAGAAGCTGGTGTGCGACTTCGCTTTGAAGATTTTGTTCTTTTAGTGAAACGTTAACATTGGATGACTAGTTTCAATCTTTCTCAAATATGTAAGGGATGTATTTCTCCCACATCATCACGACTTACGTCACAATTTTGTGGTTATTCATCTATATGTTGCCCTCCTTGTCTCTAAATCCACCATTCCAGTAGAATCTAGATTATCCTGGATTTTCTGGCATCAGCGCTATCGTAATATCTGCCCTCGAGTTTGGGAGGAAAAAAAGAAAAAAAAAGTTTGATTAAAAGTAGGATTGGATTACCCTCTATGCAAATGCCAATCTGAATGATCAGAGGCTTATTTGTTAGCTCCGAAAAACTAATTTTTCCACCTAATCCGGTCATAAAAGACTTGAAAAAACTGGTCCAGATCAGTTCTGCTTCTGTCTGAGTGCAACTGATCTGTATTTGGTCCGAGCTGGACTCTGTCATGCCCTTACATAGCCAGGTGACTCACCTGTGGAGCAGCAGCAGCTCAGGTGATGTTCCCGCTGTCCGGAGGGAGGCGCCTGGTTTTGATTTATTTCGCCCAGGTGAGAGGACATAAAACGGATGGCATGAAGGCGGAGGCCACTTCTTCTACCGGCGGTTGTTGGCGTCAGCAGTGAGGTGAGTTCCGGGCAGCAGTTGCTGTTTTGTTCTTTTGCAATTTTGCAGACTATTTAGTCGAGAAACTGCAGATTAGAGCGGGCGGATCTGCAGGGTGACGATGCATTGGCTGGTGTTAAAAAAAAAATCCACTCTTGAGAAAATGTAATGCCACGGCGTTTCCCCGTTTTGATAAAAGTAAAGTATAAACTGCTTTTTTTATGTGATCAATTAGCAGTTTGGTGTAGAGTCGAGCCTGTTTTTAAGATGTCAAAAATGGAGGCTTGATGCTCTGAAACTAAGTTAATTAATGGCAGCTGTTGCCTCAGGTGATGGCATCCAAAGTCTGTTAATTGGCTCGCTGATCACGACTGGAATAAATTATTAACAGCAAACATCTGAACTAAATGACGGAATGTGGCTCGGCATCATTCAGAGACTTGATGTATCATAAACTTCATCAAATGTGAAGCCTGGAAAGTCTTCAGTAGCTGCGCTCAGCACACACACACGCACACACACTTAAGCACGCACGCAAAATATTGCATTATTGATGGAAACACGTCTCTCCAGTAGGGGTAAGAATCATCAACCTGCCGATGCCGGGCAGTTCACACGATGAAAGACACTCCGCTATGTGGAGTGAGTTAATCCTAAAAGCACTGAGGCATCAGGTCCTTTATGTAATATAAAGCATGTTCCAAAATCCTAGTTTATCTGCAGACAACAGCGCTGCCGCCCGACATGGGGTTGGAGGTGAAATGACCCCCCTCTGCGGCAGCGTTTCAAATATCTGTAGGTGAATGGCGAGTGTAAGGTTAGCTCGTTCAACTGTTTTAACTCTTTCAGTAATTCCTGCTTCACGTACATTTTTGCCTTTAATGTTTGCCTTTAAAGTGCAACTTTTGCACAGGTGTCTTGCTTATATAACATCCTCATACTTAGTACAGATTTTTGAATAATCCCACCCTCCCATCATACAAAACGTGCCACTTCTCCATACGTTACCTGAATTTCTCTTTTCAGCCACAAAGAAGTAGTGTATGTTGCATTATCGGAAGAAAACCCCCATCAAAATGTCATTTTCATGTGACTTTGAGCAGTTTATAGTGACTCTGTTGGATTTACGTCCCCAGACATTCGTTGCAGAGGTGAAAAATGAGTACCCTGGAAAAGGCTATGGAAAGCCTCATCGTGGTGTTCCACGAGTATTCTGGAAAGGAAGGTGACAAGTACAAGCTGAACAACGCTGAGATGAAGACTCTTTTGCAGACCGAACTAGGTGATCTCATGACTGTGAGTATTTTTTATGATCTACACTGTACCTGTTGAAGGATAGACTGCACATAACCCTCAGCAATTTGTCTTAGTGTGACAGGATAGGTTTGGAATTTCAGTTTAGTATTTCTCATCCCAGGCCATATTAAAATGCTGATTCCCATCTTCACAACTTCACCGCTAGGTCTAGTGAGAAACTTACCACTCAGCTGCAGCTTCCTGCTAGCCTTGAACACCGTCCAATAAGACAACTGTTCAGGCCTAAATGCCCTTTATGAATATGTACCTCCAACTTTCTAGACTGCTCTCTGTGGTGCTCTGTAATGTTTGGGGTGTCCTGTGGTCATTGAAAAAGTACTTCCAAACATAATGAACAGTTGTTGCTCAAAAGTAAATTAACATAAATCAAATAAGCACACACTACTGTACTGCGAGTTTCCCACTTTCAAAGAGAGCAGTTTGACAGACTGAAACATTTGTCCTGTAGGACTGTGTTGCAGACTAGCAAGAAGCTGCTGCAAAGTTGTGTGTTTTGTCAATGGGAATCAATGTTTTGATGGAAAAATAGTGAACTATCCTTTTATATATGGTGGCTGGTCATAGTTTAAGGTTCCAAACTATGCATAAAACACAAAGACTAGCTGGGAGTAATTGGTACTTTCTTGCTGGAGAGGTTATTCCTCACCTTTTTTTAAATTTTGAGGAGCTTAAAAAGTCAATTATCTATCTTAATGCATCACTTGACAGGAGCAGCCATGTTGTACAAAGCTAAAAGCCCCTTTGTCAGTTGCCATTCAGAGCCAAAGATGCAGAAAGCAGAGTGCCATACAGGAGGAAGCTAAGCTAAACTTGCCAGTTGCCACTCACACTGTGGGTGGCAGGGCTCCTCCTCAGGTATCATCCCCCCACAGCCTTTAATTTGCCATCCACAGCATGCAGGATTGAAATGACTAGCAAATTTCATTTAATCCCATCTGTCATGTATCCAGTGTAAATCATAAATAACATCCTGGTTTGCTGCAGTGACTCAATTTCCCCTCAGATCAATTAAAGTTCATCATGTCATTCTGTTCAGACATTTTAATAAGGACTGTTGGGTGGATACTGTATCCATAAAATGCACACTTGCATTTGATCAAAACAGAAGCAGTGAAATACCTTTTTTTTTATTTTCACTGATTTTTTTTCTTAGGGCTGCAAAGACCTGACGGTGGTTGAAAAAATTATGACTGACCTGGATGAAAACCAAGACGGCGAACTGGACTTCCAGGAGTTTGTTGTTCTAGTTGCTGCATTGACGGTCGCTAGCAATGACTTCTTTGAGGATCACTGTAAACAGCAGAAAAAATGAATGCGGAGAGAGGTGTGACCTCACTCTTCCTAATGATATCTCATGCTAATTAAACTCTGGAAAGTTTCCACCGCTTTACATTTAATCAGTTAATGGATTGTCTGAACTTTTGCTCATGTACTCGTGAATCAAGTTATGGACACAAAGCTTCCAGTTGCTACATTACCAGTTCTTTGAAAATTGTAATGGGGGCCACACCCAAGTAAAAACTCCAATGAATGATTGTTCCTTGAAATACATCATAATAAAGATGTTGTTTTCATCACCGGTGTTCTTTTGTACAAAGCAACCACTCTATAATTCATGACTTGGATTTTGGTCTTATGTGCTACTAGATCTCAATGCTATTAAAATGTTGTTCCATCATTTCTCCAATGAATGTAGGTCTACATATGACCCAAAATACTGAATGAAGACATCACTGAAATTTGATTTTAAGTGCTCATATTTAAGGTTGTTGCATTTACAAAATCCATATTTCTTTATTTATTTTAACCTCTAGGCAGTTTCAAACTCTAGGAAATGCATCACAACTGGACTTGGTCCTGACTGGTTCCCTTATCGAAAGAAATATATGTACAATCAAATTGTTTGCAGCATTTGAATTAAAAAGCCTTTGCACACTTATGTCGTAAATTTGGAGGACCTGCTGTTGTCAGCCACTCAGGATCTTGTACTGTGACTGCTCTGCCTGTAATTCAAAAAATCAATACTAAACTTTCTCAAATAAAAACTTAATAAGCTCAACATGTGTAACAAGTTGTTTCCACCACATACATAAAAGCAACTGTGAACGCCACCCCATGGCTGATGTGTATAAAGCATGCGAGCCTCCTGGTGCTGACGTCGTTCATTCCTCCAGGTCCAGCAGTGCATTGCTCAGCCGGCAGTTCTGCTCTCATCTATACAGCAACTGAAAAAGCTGGCTGTGCACAGCCATGTGCACTGGGCAGGAAGATTAAATGACGTCAGTCCTGGAGCTGGAGGCTCTAAGATGTCATTCACCAAACATATTATGGCAGTCAATTTCAAAAGGAGGAGACAAAGGCACTTTGACTAGCAGATAAAACAGCCGTTTATTGAGGCAATGCATTGCAGCCCACTCCGGGCCTTACCCGCACTGAAATTATCATAGAATTTGCATAATGTTTGAATTTGTCCTTGAATGATTGGCCTCATATATGGTAGTACATCAGGTGTTTAAAGACTGTCCTGGTTTGACCTTTTTTGTCAAACACATCCAACAGTGCAGTTCCTCTGAAGTGAAAATATTTGCTCTTGCCAGTTCAAAAAATGAGCTGCCCATGAATTACATAAATCCTGGAGGAAAATACCTAATCCATTTATACAGCAGCTCTCAATCCAGCATTTTCCGATTTATATTTAAATTATAGTTGTCTAGACTCTTGAAGCATAGAACTTCATAGAAGAAATATAATCTTTGTACCATTTTCCTTTGCAATTTGTTCAAATGTTTATGGACAATACAAACCTACATCCCATACAGCTTCAAAAGCTTCATGTTTAAAATTCATCTGTCACATATCTCCAATCCTTCTTTCAAGATTTTCATTCAATCATTTTAAGAGTGAAAAATGTCTCCAAACTATCCAAACATGCATAAACACCCAATTGAGGAGTTCTCTTGGTTAGCAGGAGGAATTTCCCTCAGCACAGTCCTGTCCATCATCAGCATAAATTAAAAACTCCTTGAAGTACCTCCCATCATCCTTTTCCCATTGATTAATTAAACCCTCTCAAAAGTAATCTCCTTTGCTGGATCTTTCTGCATAGCTAAGTATTATTCTAGCACTTGCTCATACATGCACCTGATTATCTACGATCACAGAAATAATGTAAGGGCACGTTTGCCCTGACTTTGCACTCCTTATTTTTAGTTGCTTTCATGATTTTGGTGTCAAGAGTTGATGCTTATTCTACTGTTGCAAGCACTTGTAAGTTGCTGAGGGCTTAAAATGCAAGATTCCAGATTCTGCATTATGGGTTTCTTTGTCTTTTATAGGTATAAAAAAGAAAGATATGGAGTTATGATAAAAACAGATCTTTGCAGAGAAAAAGACTGCATAGTACATGTAACAGTAATAATGATCAAAAGAGACAGTGAGGATAGTTGACATTTTAGACTAAAAAATCCCAAAGAGCAGTCTGCTGAAACTGATTAAGGCATGTCTAAGCAGCCTAATAAAATGCACAGCTTGACTTAAACTCCAGCACAGACGTGTGACAGGGACACAGGGCCTGACAGAGGCTGCCTTAGATCCGGTGTCTCAATTAGCACAAGTAGGGAAAAGAAGCATTGAAGTTGAACGCAGTCCTCAAAAGGATCTCGCACAATGCGGTCGGGAGAAACTCAATACTGGCTCTTACAAAGTCTTGAAGCATCTTCAATTATGTAACACAACCATTTGTCTGACAGTCATTAGTGCTGACACAGACCCTGGTGTAATGACACTGCCACGGCTGCGGAGACTGTAAAATGCAAAGCAGTGATATGGAGCGCTGGTTTGAGATAGATGGCAAACAGGCCGTCTGGAAAGTCAAGGGTCACAGAAACAAGGCAGCACAGGCGCTGCTTCATGTGCATGAGTCAATAGTGCCATCAAGTGTCAGAAAACCAAAACTGCAGCTCTCTGTGTCACAAAAGCATCTACATACTAATTCTTAACATCACATACAAATCTCCATAGTATACTGTTTTGGCAATTAGTATGATAGGAGTTCAACATGCTACACCAGTTTTTACTAACCAGAAATGATGTCACACGTCATGTGACCTATGTTAAGATGACCTCTGCTGCCCTCCTGCTACAAATTTGAAAAACAGCTAGTGCACGAACACACACACACACACACACACACAAACAAACAAGTGTCTCAACAGATATTTCAGAGAGAAGCAATGGTTGAGCGAGCTTGACAATGACTGGAGTTACGGAGTGGAAAAAACATTTTTCAAGGTTTTTGAATCACTGCAGCCAGCAGAGGTTCTTCCTCATACAGTCATAACTGTGCATATTTTTTTTTAGGCTGATAGACCCAGTAGTTTGCAAGATTAGCTTTGGACAGACACACAGACAGACAGACAGACACACCTGGTCAAACACATAATCTCCTGAGGGGGATAATAATGAAGCTGCATATTGCAACTTTAACCTTCAGTGTCCAGCAGCAGGTTGAATATTCGTACCTGTAATGCAAAGCAGAACATTGCTGAAAAGGAGGAATCAAATAAAAGCAAACTCATTCCCGGGTTAATCGAGGTTAAAAATTTGATTTGGAGTGCTATCTACATGCCATGCTGTCATTCAGTGAAGCGTGAGTGAAAAATGTCACATCATGTCTTGGCACAGCGGCGTGAGAAAAGTAAACTAAAACAGCACGCGATTTCTGGACAGGACTTGGGCTCTTGTGCTGTGGCCAGCTGTGGCCCATGTGATGATGACGGCACAACCTGAGAGTGAACATACACGTGTGACAGCAAGAAGGACGACAAAAACATCTTAAAATTGCGATCAGCACATCGTTATTCAAATTTTCCACTCAAACCAGAATGGCCTCACTGGCTTCATCAAAAGCGTGATTCCCTGGCAATTTTCCTTCCTTCCCTGCTCACTGATTCACTTTGAAGAAGTGAGGACCCATTTTCATTTGGCTGAAGGAACATTTTCCTGGTGAGAGACCAAACTGAACTGCTGTGTTCTCGGCTCCAAATGAACTGACTCCAGTCTACTAAACAGCAGATCATAGCCTGCGTGCTGTTTGGAGTTGCATATTTGGAGGATTGAGACAATATCTTGACAACAGAATCCCTAATCATCGCAGGGTTTGGCTTCTCACACCGTGACTGTGGTGATGATGGCCCCATGTGATTATCTAGGCTCAACAACAGCACAGCCTGAGAAGACCTGTGACCGCACGCAATAAGATTTGTTAACGTAATTAAGATTTGAAGTATGATTACAGTTTTTTTTAACAGTTGTAACAAACAAAATGTAACAGCAACAATCTGAACTGCACTCTACATATTTAAATCAACATTTACATTTTAAATTTAGGATATTTTTGCCATTTTTATTGTATTTTTTAATGGATGTTATGGTACTTTGGTGCCACTAAGATGAGGGCAAGACACCAGTTGAACAAGAATGCCATGTATTAATCTGCTCTGGGCCACAGGTGGTGGATTATGTCTCTATCTCTAGAACTGATACGGAAGCATGATAGCCATCATCATTATCATCATTATCTAAATTATTTTGGCTAACATGCTGCATTTGCGAGGCTTTAGAATAAAGTGCAAGAATCTATTGCTCAAGGTGCGTGGCCTCTGTTGGTTAGTTCTACTCTTGGTGTATTGGGTGACAATACAATGGGTCAGCTGTCATCTCACACATAACTTGAAGATCCAAGACGAATTATGGGGACAAAGGATGAGAAAGGGGAGAAAATGTGCAATTACAAATGCAAACAGTGCAGTGGATTTTACCAATAACTTGAGCAAACTTCAGTCAGATGAAGGATAAATCAGTTGGGCAGACAAGCAGGGCAGGCAACCAAAAATATATAATCAGATAAATATTCCAGAAAGCAAGTAAATGCACAGTTTGACGCTCAGTGATGCTGGGTGCCCATACAGCCACACAGCCATATACAGTCCACACATAATCAACCCACACACAACAACGAACTACATGTGTGCAAGCCAAACCATGCTGTGGAACTGGCAGGCCACATGAATCCATATCCAGTCCAGCAATCCAGCAAAAACAAAATGAAATTCCATAATGTCGAAAAACAGCAGAAAATGAACAAACCATCCAAACTCACACTTGACAAGACGAGCACCACATCAGTCTTTGGTCATGAAGATGTCACATCACCTCTTGATTTTGACATTGCCACATAAAACTGATTTCAGCAATGCTCAAACGCTACTTGACGTTTTGACACTTTTATTGTTATGAAAAACAGCGACTGAAACAGAAATGAAGCAGACAGGCTGCCAGCTTTTGTGTGAAATGTACAAACTCCGTTCTCACAGTACTCGCAGACTCTGACATGGTGCCCCTGAAACAGAGCTTGCACTGACTTGAGCAGGCATGGTTTGTGTTTTTAAAGTAAAATAAGCAAAATAAAACGTCATCTCCCACATTTATTCTCAGGCACTATAATGCTGTTTCTGCACCAACACGGCTGCAGCCCAACCCGGGGTCAGAGAACAGGCTGTGAGCACGGCCCAGGACTGCAGTTCCATTACACTGGGCAACATGGGACGAAGGCGTTACTCTCCTGATCACGTGACCAACCGATGTGATCATCGACCAGTTGATTTGTGTAGCTATTCTTCCCAGAAGAATAGCGAACTTAGTTATTTTATTTATTTCACTAGTAATTCCTTGCACAAACTGAGAACAGCACTACCACAAAGGTGTAAAACTCTTCATCCCATTGCTACATCTGAGCCAATCAGGTAACAGCAACATCACTACAGATCAGATGATCAACTTTTCAGACTACCTTGGCAACTTTTTTTTATCTTGCAACAAATTTAGCTACTTTTAAAATTAATTTGGAAAACTGGCAGGGCCATGTGGGCGCACTTTGGGTGGGCAGAACCCGAGCTAATGGAAAAACGGTGTAATTGTTGTCTCACTTTGCAGTCCCATCCCAAAAAGAAAGCTACCTGCCTCATGAAAAGTACTGAAAAAAGTCATAATTTGCTGTATCAAAACCAAAGGTCGGAAACCAGTGTACCACTGCTGAAAAATATGATGATACACAACCCTTGTATTGACATCTGTCTGCAAACAGGTCTCTTTTGTCTCTCCGCTTTGTTTTTGGTACAGCTGCAGCCTCCCTTCTCATTTACATACATGCCTGCATGTATGTTAATGACAATTAAGTTGAGTTGAATTGAATTGCTGTTAAGTGGGTGAAATTGTGACTAATGTGTTGAACAATATCAGCATCATGGAAAAGCCAATCTGAGGCAGACAGGGCTGCAGACAGACTGAAGTTGCAGATTGCACCTTTAACCTCCAGTAACCAGCAGCAGCAGATGGAGGCAGGTTTGAACACACACACACACACACACACCTTGCAAACCCATGCATTGCTGATAAAGGAGAATTAAATTAAAGCAGCTCCTTCCTGGGTTAATCAAGGTTAAAAATTAGATTTAGAGGGCTATCTATCTACATGCCACGCTGTCATTCAAGCGTGAGAGAAAAATGTCACACTCAATCTGAGCACACCAGCGTGAAAAACGATCTAATCTCTAGATACAGGGTTTGGGTTCTCATGCCACAGATGATGATGATGATGATGATGACAGCCTGAGAATGAGCATACACCTCTGACTGCAAAAGGAAGACAAAAAGATTTTTAAATTACAAGCAACACATCCTTATTAAAAATCGTTCCTCTCAAACCAGAATGGCCTCACTGGCTTCATCAAAAGTGTGATTCCCTGGCAATTTTCCTTCCTTCCCTGCTCACTGATTCTCTTTGAAGAAGTGAGGACAGTTTTTCATTTGGATGAGGGAACATTTTCCTGGTGAGAGACCAAACTGAACTGCTGTGTTCTCGGCTCCAAATTAACTGACTTTCATTAACTATTACATTGATAATAACAGTTTACGCTAATTTTGCTTTTTTATTATTTTGTATGATACCTTTTACTTTACTTGTAAACTGTTTCTTGAAAGTACTTTACAAACATATTATTATCATTATTATTATTATTAAGTATTATCAAGTACTAGTAGTAGTACATTTGAAGGCACAGATCATCCATTCCTATCCACGGGTGACATAGAAGGACTTAAAGCAACACTAGGAACGATATTTATGTAAGATATTTATAGATATGTAAAGATATTTATGTGTGTTAAAAAAAAGTCAACTTATCAATTTATATAACAAAGTGATAAGGGCTATAACGAGGGCTGAAACAGTGAGGAGCATTCCTTCATCCCTAACAGAGATGCCCAAATACAATTCTGGTGTCAGGTGAGGTCAGTAGGAACTAGAAAGTTTAGAGCAGCAAAAAATATGTTTATCATTTCTCCAACAGCTCATTCATCACAGTCCTGGTGTTGTGTGGCCACACAGTTGCACAAAAAAGCAATTTCTACATTTTCCTCATTTGGTGTTTGTGTTTGCCTGACAGGATAGTGAAGAGATTTCTGAAAATATGAGGAACTTCAAATCAAAACCTCAAATGCACCAACCTCTTTACTTGGGAAGGGGTCACAGCTGGAGCCACACCCACGTTGATACTATCTTCACCACAGGGAGGGGCCGGCTTTTTATCTCGACAGGCAACGCTATAAAAGTGATGAGATGAAGGTGAAAGTCACTTCTTCTCCTTGTGATCTTCAGCTTTGTAGAGGTAAGTGATTTAACGAGGCTTATCCACTGATGTAGCTCCTAACCTTGAGAAATATATCCTTGACAAAAAATGGCTCTGGGCCAATATGAAATTACAAATGATTTAAATGGAAAAGGTGCCACTGGTCACCGGCAGGTGAATCTGAGGCAATATTTTTAACTGCAGTTCCCAACTGTGAGGAACATAGGAAAAATGAAATGTCTTCAGAATTCATGTTTTCATTACATTATGGAAACTTGGTCCTATATATATACTAAATTAGTGCTTGCCTGCTAAGCGCTGGGTATTGGGCCCCAGCCCTGACACATTTGAGTCAATTGCCAGAATAAAGTATATTGCAAAAAGTAGGTGGCAGTTTTGCAAAAACTAGGCTAATGTCTCTGCAATTCCCACTTCTGTGGTGTCTTGATTCAAGCAGCTGGACTGGCCTCTTACACATTTTCCATTAATTAAACTTGAGTGTTAGTGGGACATTTCATTTTAAAT
>OMLF01043975.1:44534-62281 GCA_900302615.1 Holocentrus rufus
TAGTGGGACATTTCATTTGCCTGTGTCATCTGCCAAGCTCTCTGTTGCTGTAGAGAGACTCACTTAAATCTTGGTAAAGTCAATGAAATGAATGGTAGGGTAAGCACACTAACCCAACCCAAACGTATATCCATGACACAAGATGATTATTCATTTAGACAGCAAACTCTCCATGCACATGCAACTTTTTCATTGATGTGCACCATCCTTCACTTTTTGTGGAGGTGGTTCATGCACATCACTGTGGTGCTGAATGGCTATAATGAACCAGAATGGAATCAAAAATGCAAAATATATTTCCTGATTATCAAGCATGTATGTGTGATGTAAAAAGGAACCAAACTTTTGTTCACACTTTATTATTTTATTTATTATTAACATTATAGATGTTTACATTATAGATGAATAAAAACTGACCGGTAACCTAGAATGAAACAACCAGTTAAACTGAGCTATTTTTGTATTTGCAGTGATCTCTGGGGATCAATAATCTAATTGAATCTTTGTTCCCATTCAGAACAGCATGCCTCCCATAAATGTAATGCTGTCATTTTGTTTCTGCTTTTCTCCCAGAAAAGGTTAGGTGATATAATCTTTCTTTACAGATACAGATAAACTGTCTTTGATCTCTATTGCCCTAAAATTTCTTATTTGCTTTATTGAAAATTATATTTTAAGGCTGAATTTGAGACAAAATGATTTGCTAAGGGACAAACATGTTGAAACACATCAGTGAGTTCTCTTCTACAACTGGTTTCGTTGTCATCAGCTGTCTATATCCAATCAAAATAAGTTTGTCTCACTGATGATCTTTAGTTGACTTGAACTTTCCTTGCCCTTATCCCTCCCAGGTGTTCAGCATCACAGAGACAAAGATGAGTACCCTGGAAACGGCTATGAACAGCCTCATTGATGTTTTCCGCCACTACTCTTCAAAAGAGGGCAACAAGTTCCACCTGAACCGATGGGAGCTGAGGGATCTGCTGCGTGAACAGCTGAGCTCATTCCTGAAGGTACTTCCTGTCTGTCTGTCGTCCCAGGAAACACGTGCATGGCATCCACTGTATGGAAGTGTGTTTTCAGATGCTAAATATCAACAAGCCTGTTCAGCCTATGTGCAGTGATATTGTAAAGGAGCAGTCCGTAATCTATGAGTTTTACTAAACCTTATCAACCACCTCAGACATATTGAAGGGCTGATACCAGCTGATACCAGGCTAAAATGTAGTATTAGGCCTTTTACCCACGACTGATATCTGATACCAAAACATGTCAGAAATAAAAACAATTTCTCCATTTTTGACATTCAGAAGCCTGCGTTTCCATCAATTATTTTGTCCAGTGATCCCAAACTACCCGTCCCAGCCTACACTGTTGAATGGGTTGGATCAGGACTCAAAATGTTCTCCAAAGTGCAGAACCGGTTTAGCAAATGTACAGTACAGAGCGAGACTCCCAATGTTACCTGCATCTGGATTCCACAACTGTGATGTGCAAAAGTTCATGATCTTTCTTCTTCAATCCTTCTCCCTCCAGACCAGCAGGGACCCCAGAGCCGTGGATCGGATCATGTGTGACCTGGACAAAGATCTGGATGGCCAAGTGAATTTTGAGGAGTTTGTTCGAATGGCCGCCAACCTGACTGTGGCCAGCGTCATCTTCTTTGAAGGATATGTCTTCTGCCCATAGTGCGGTTACAGTTAAAGTGCCTCATCTAAACTCAAACTGGAAACCAAAATGTTAATCAAAATTATAGATATGAAGGTTCTGGTTGGCACATTACACATTATACAATGATTTTAACCAAAGGTCTCGATATATGTGATTGACCTATTCTGATTAATAAAGTGTGATTGGCTTCAATCAGTTGTGTCCTGTGATAAAATGTGATGTGCGTTTCCTCAACAGGGTTCAATGATCCACCTGGCATTGTGAAAAAAAATCAAAAGAGCAAAATAAAGCAACTGACCAAAAAAAATATGATCAATGCCTGAAAAAGAAATCCAAAAAACAAAATGAAATAAAACAAACAAAAAATTGGACCAATTCATTAGCGTTTTACAAAAAAGATTTTTTTTGGAATTTATTTTTAAATTGATTAATTTACACTGATTTATCAATTTGCACATTTTTGATTGATGTCAACTGATTTATCTACTGATCAGTTGATTAGAGTGTAACAAACAGGCCTCAATATGAAACTGCTGTGAAATTCATCAAACACACTGATGACAGGGGAACTTGTCACCTGCCTCTCAATTATTTCTGCCTCACACATACAGGATAGAGAGATTTACCTAAACACTCCCTTGTCTGACAGTTCATTTGTGTTTCACATGTTCTGAAAAATCAGATTGAGGATTAAATTAAAGCACTCAGAGATACAGTGACCAGGCCTAAAAGATCTCATGCTGAGACTGCTAAGATCAGTTCACATTTATTAGATTTACACTTGTAACATTTTCCATCCTGAAGTGCTTTACAAAATAAAAAGGGACACACACACGCACACAATCACCCCATCACACAGCTGCTCAAAATAAAACAAGAGAAAACCACAGACTTGTGCTCTGCTGGTCATGGAGACTAGGCGCACAAATTCTTCTTTGCCTGGAGAAAAGGTGTGAAGCACTATGAAACAGCGCCATCTGCTGGCAAAATTAACAATACTACTACTAAAAAAAAAACCTTTGGATATGTAAAATTGGGAAATGGACGGTGATTTCTGTAGTTCTGCACCTTAAGGCTTTCACTGCAGGATGGCATTTATTCATTTTGGGTAAAAGAAAAAAAAAAGATCTTTACATTCTGTCATTCTGTCCATTATTCAGCAGAAGTGGTGCATCAACATTAAGACTTAAGTGACTTAAGTTGCCAATAAATAACTCATTCAGAAGTGAAACTCATAATTTGATAGTCGACTCGATCTTGGGTGAAGCCTCACGTCTCTTCTCGGCTCACTCTGGACTTCAGCGCCACCAGCACAAAGTTCCGTGGAGAGAAGTGCGGATCGAAGAGAGGAACCAGCTGACTGTCTGAACCTGCAGAGACCAAACACCAGTCAGAGCTCAACTCTCTCCACATCCACAAAAAACATTTTTGTAATAGTTTACTTGAACTCCTTTACTTTGGTTTGTTTGGCCATGTGAGAGCAATGAAGAGAAAAAGAGACACACTGTGGAAAATTCCAGTATCTGTCATCACAAATCTGTTGTGATCCGGATCCCAAAGTGCATCTGTGTGAGAAAAGGAGAGAAGGGCACTGCAGGTGTGTGTCCTCACCGTTCTCCTGCAGGTAAATCATCCTGTCCAGCAGCACCAGCGTCTCCACCACCGGCGCCAGCAGCAGCGCCAGGCTGAAGTAGACCACCACCCTGCCCTGCTGCTTCAACATGGCCTCCACCTGCTCCGGGTCCTGGTCCAGGGCCAACGCAGCGGGCAGGCCAACCCGGGCCAGACCCAGGCGGGCGTACCTGAGGAGGATGTGGGTACAGAGAGAGAAGCGTGCATCAACAGCTGGCTGATGGCTGATGGTCTCTGACTGGGGTCCATGCAACAAATTCTTCTCGTGTTAATAAGTAATTTTTCAAAACCTTTCATATTAAAATAATCCATTATCAAGAACATATTAACAAAAAATCTAACAAAAATCACTGGAAAGTAATTAAGTAAGTAACAGCTCAAATATCCAAAAGAAGTAAGATTTTTACTGTCTGATGCATGAATGCAGATTTCAAACCGTTTGTTCCCCCTCAGCGCAAAAGAATCATATTTTATATCTGCAGGAGTCTGACAGGGTTCTTGACCGACACCAACAGCTCAGTGATTTACTCTGCCAGGTTTAAAGCAGCTTTTACAAATGACACGATCGAGAACGTCTTTGTTTGAGTCTCACAGCCACAGTTCTGCAATATGACCAACTTTTTTTTTTTTTTTCGAAATTACTCCTTTGATTTTTTATTTTTACATATATGATAAACTTTGCATGATTATTTTAAAATTCTGCACTTTTTCAAAGGTGCAGTCATATTTTAGAACTTTTAAAAAACTAACAGGCCTGGAAAACAGATTTTTTTTTCAATTTTCCTGACTGTGGGAAGCCTGCACTGCTTTTTCAGGTTTTTTTTTTATCCAATTCTGGCACTTTTTCAAACATGGAAATGACCAAAAACATTCTCCTTACATATAATTTAAAGAAGGAAATCCACAGCACTCCAAAAATAAATTATGAGATATTAATCCATATGGCTCAAGATTTAAAACAACCCAATGCATTTCCTTTTACTTCCTTTTACTACTGTATTCAGCCATATAGAATAAAAGGCTTTTTTATATATTTCTGGTTTGGAATTCCTTCTTTTAAGGAGATGCTTGAGAACCATTTGTCCAAAGAGTGCCCACAGCAAAACCTGTGCAGCACTCCGGCTCTCTCCACATCCTCCAGACCTTCCAGCCTGGTGCTGAAACCCTCTCCGTGTCTGAAGGCTCGGGACTCACTCAGTAAAAGGCAGCATGTGGGCTTTCTTTATGGTCTGGATTCCCGCCCTGCGCAGCTCCGGCCTCGTGCTCCTAATGATCATCTCCAGCATTCCCCGGTAACAGTGCGTCCGTAGCAACGTGCTCTCCTCCCTCAGCCTCCGTATGTAGTCCTCTATGGCGTGACACGCCCCCTCTCGCGCCTTATAGGACAGCTGGTGTCCCGGTAAACCCCGTACCCAGGAGCTCATGGGGTAGCCGAACTGCGAGGGAGATGTTTCGTGATCTGGTGTCGGGGGAGTGGGAGGTTCTACTAGTCCTGGAGGTGTTGGGTTTTCTAAGGTGCTGATTTTCATGTAGCAGCACGCCACAGAGGTGATGCCGCGTACATGCGGGCAGTTAACGAAGTGGCGGAGGAGGGTGGCGCTTAGGTCACCGCAGGCGTGGAGACCGGTCAGGACAAAGTCTGGGTAGCCTTGCTGGTTGTCTTCCTTAGGGTCTACACACTCTAGACCAACAGGCTGGACACAACATGACTCCCTGCCAGACTCATTCTCAATAGGACCACGTTGTGATGCCAAATCCACGTCCTGTGAGGGATTTACTGTACAGAGAGCGTCAGAGTCTGCGGCGCCGACAGACGCCTCAGCCTGGATCTCATGTGCTCGTCCCGGTTGGCCAGAGCCCCGCAGTCTCTTCTTACTGGGCCCAGATGGAGTTGGGTGACCTTCGCTAACACACTCTGCAGAACTGAGCTGCTTGATGAAGGCCTCCCATGATGCCTTGGGGTTTACCCAACTGGCCACATGGCGAGGGGAAGATCCAGGTACTGGCAGCTGAGAGGAGCTATTCTGTACGGGCAAAAAAATAGATTCATTATAATTTGTGTGAAAGGCGTAGTATAGCTGATGGAAATACACCGAGGTGGAAAGTAAGTAAGTGCAGGACGGCACTTAAATACAATTTTGAGGTACTGAGTACTCAAGTTGAGTACTTCCATTTAGTGAGACTACAGTTTTCCTGCACTACATTTCAGAGGGAAAGTAGTGCCAGTAACTGTGAAATACGAGTGTGTGTGGAAAATGAATCCTGTCATGAAAACTCTTCACTGTCTTCAATGTCTAAGGTGGGATCTAGATTAGAGTTCAATAGACGAGGCTTTGAAATTCCAGCATCTTTACTTTAGACCTTTTCAAACTTTTAAGGGATAAAATATGTTACAGAAAAAAAAGATCGACAACTTCCAGGTCTCTGAAAACAAACTTTTTTCCTCTTTTGTTGTTCATCAAAGCACCAACCTTCTTCTGCCTCTCCTTCTCCAGCGCCCACAGTAACTGTCCATCAAACCTGGACGCCATCGCAGCCAGTGTGTGATCGGCTTCAATTCCAGTCACAGACAGTCCCAGTCCGAATGACAGGAACCGAGTCAGATGACCCTGTTCAGAGAAAGTGTGTTATTGGAGGAGTCTCATTTTTTACAGTAGGGTTTACTGACTTATTGCTGCATTTTGGTTAAATTCTCCTTGGAATGTTTTTGTTTTCAGAGGATAAAAGTTACAGGGAATCCTCCTCTATCTAGTTGGTTAAGAGCCAGTTTGCATTTTTCATCATTTACTCGATTTGACTGTGTGACATAAAAGAAATGTGCAGTGTCCACGCAGGATCGATGCAACATAAATGCCTAGTAGGGGATTTCTTATATGGCTAGAAATAAAATGAAGTATAATGAAGCTAAAGTGAAGTAGATGGGTGCTAAATACTGTGAGGTTAGATGACAAAAATAAAAAGTCAGGGATCATCGCAACGTCTTGAAACAGCAAACTTTAGGATACCTGTCCAGATCCAACATCCACCACTGTTCTGCAGTCAGTCTGGTTACACAGTTGTTTTACCAACTGGGAATAAAAATGGCAGATGAACATTATTAAGTAGGGCAGCAACGAATCATTTTGCCAATCAGATGTCAATAATAATGATAAAAGCCCATTAAAAGTTACTTAAGTACAATGTTAAATCTTCAAACTGCTTAGTCTGATCAGCAGTCAATTTTACATTTTATGATGATATGAAATACAAAAAAGCAAGCAAATCTACATATTTGTGAAGTTATAACCAGAAAAACAACTTATCAATTATCAAATGAGTGATTTTCTGTCAACTGACATTGTTTCCTGACTATATTAACTACAGATGAACAAGTCCACCACACCACTGTAGCAGATGAACAACAAGCCCGTACCAAGCCCAGCTTCCGAATCTCATGCTGTTTCTTGGGTTTGACGTGTTTCCTGAATATGTGACCCAGCAGGGAGCTCTGACTGGCGTTCTCCAGGAACTCCTCTGGCTTCGGCGAGCCCTCCCCCTTCCCCGACTCGCACCTGGGAAACGCCAGGCTGTGAGCTGTGGTGCGGAAAGCCAGCAGGGAAAGAGGCCATACAGACGGGTATCTAGAATGACAAGATATGATCACGTTTTTACTGTGAAGGATAACAACACCAGAATCTAATCGTATCCCCATGTCTCCAGCACCGCTATGTTACAGTGATAACCTATTGGTTTCAGAATTGATTTTAAGATTTTACTGATCACTGTGATATTATCTGTATTTTATTCTGCTGTAGTAATCACAAATAAGGTTTTTTTTTTAAATTCAAGCTTTGTTTCACCAGAAAAGGCATTAAGAACAGATTCTTATTTTAGCAAGCCAACCCCACTGCTAGAAATATTTATGGCTCTGAAAAAACAACTCTGCAGTTACGCTTTGTTCTGACTGAACTTTTATTACCTTGTTTCATGGTGAAACCCATCGAAGCATGTGGTGTCATCCCTGCTATGACACAAACCTAGTTTTGGTGCAACCTGCCTTTAGTGCTCAGGCCCTCTCTATCATCGCTTACATCACTTCACAGCACTTAATGTTGTGGACTAAATAAAGTACCTTCGGTCCCTTGGCGTTGCATCGAGTAAGAGGTCTGCGACCTGTGGATATGTCAGGTCACGCAGCACCTGCTGCCAGCTGGTGGGTAATGTGTTCCACAGATCTTCAGTGAAGAACTCCTGTAGGGGAAAACACAGTGACAACCCTCAAACTACAAGGCTATGTGATATGTATATGCTACAATCATGTGCCTGACAGAGCCATATCTATACAAGTTTCCATCGCTTTCCATCAGGGGTGGAAGGAGAATTAAAATATCCGACCCAAGCGGATGTGCTGTTACTTTACTGATATGCATTTGCACATTCTTAGCTTGAAAACTGAGCTTGTGTCACTCCATAAGCAAAAGAAAGTGTTTCAAGGTAAACTGACAAACTGTTTCCATTCCCAGTGAACAGTCAGTCAGCAGAGAAGCGGAATCTGCCTTTACTTTGTTTGCCACCTTTATTTTGTCATTTCTCATTTTTCCACTTCAAAGAATCTAGTTTGAACCCTGTGCTCTCTTCCTTTTAGAATGACATGGGAAAGATCACAGAGTGCTGTTCTCTTTTCTTAAAACCAACTCATTAACTTTAACTCTAAGTTTTTTAGTTTTTTCCTTTTACTAAAGTAGATATGCACCCCAGATCTACTTCTTCTTTACTGTTCTACGTTCAACCATAGGATGAACCATGGGGTGAAATCAGCAGCTTTAGTTTGTGGTTGGAATTAAATTCTGTATGTACAGGGTACCGCTCTCAGGCACATGGCTGTGGACAACCATATTTTTTAGCTTGCAAGCTAAAAATAACTGCCTCGGAGCTTCTTAGAGCAACTTATGCTTTCCAGAGGCCTGGGCTACATTAAGTCACCTACAACTGCTCTCATACCACGGAACTGCAGCTACAAAACGTCAAAACCTTCCCTGTCGCATCAGCTTGTAAGAGTGAAAGCAAATCTGTACAAATATTTTGGAGAGTTACGTACAATTATGTAGGAGTCGGATAAGTGCGTGTAATTAGACAGAAAGGTGGTGAGTTTTTTCGCCAGCTCCCTTTGGTGCTCTGCTGAAAGACTTGGTGTAAACATCTCGACATCTTTTTGATAGCTTGAGTAGCAGGAGGCTGCAGAGTCAGATCTACAAATACATGCTTCACATGCTAAAACACGCTGCTACTAGCTAGCAACGCAATTTCTGCTGCCAAAATGTGTGTATCGAGAAAAGCTGACCAGGTGAACATTCATATGGATAGCGCGAGTCAAAAAAATAAAAACAAGCAGTAATCCCCTATTTCTCAAAGTTGATTACAACTTAATATCACTGTTAGCTGGGTAGCTAACTAACTACCTCTCACATGTAGGATCTCGGTGCCTTCACGTGATCCTCGTAAGCTCCAGCTGTACGGCAAACAAGTCGTAAAAGCAACTGTTTGGTTGCTTTTTTGGTTGAAAATAATAACAAAATCGACCCTGTAACAAAGCATTTTTGGTGGTTGTTATACTGTCTCTTCAGTAAAGTAGCGTACAGTGACATTTTTCCCCAATGTAAGAATGGGACAGGGAAATATGCCTTTTACATGTAACCGAAGTTGAAATTAGTTTATTTAACAGAAGTCACTTTTGCCATCTTTGTTGGCACAACTACATGCCCTTCACCCTAAACGCCAAATCGGGTATGTGGACATTCCGGATTTCCCCACTATAGCTAAGTGCTTGACAAGCGGTTGTACTATAATTTCTGACTGAACTGGAAGGCAGCATCTAACGTTAATACGTTACGTACGTTGCCTTTGCACCGGAACTTGTGAGATTGTGACCAAAAAAATACGCGAGGGTTGCTGAGGCAGGTCTGGTTTTGTATTTCAGTCTATTATTGTTTAATACAGACAGGGCTACCAATGAAAAATGTATCCGTGTTAAGCCAACCATGTTCATGAAGTGTTAAACCGAGTTTTTCCTTCACGAAACTTCACGAAATTATAATATTTAGCTATAAACAATATTAGCTTGTGTAGCTAACGTTAGCCAGTTAACGGCAGCGCTGGTTCATTTCATACACAAACAAGACTTCGATATTCTTCGAGTTCAATATTGGATTCTAGCTGCGTAAAGTATTTGCCTCGCTAGTCCATGGTCACACACCAGCTAGCTCGTCAAATTTGCAATTATGTCTGATTAATAACATTGTAGGGAATGGATACTATTTAAGTTATATTACACTGCTTAACACAGTTATAACGATAGACAAGATATGTTAACATTTGCTTGTTGATTGCTTTGCAGATGACACAGTTCAACTGCTCCTATCAATCTAAATTAGACTAAAGTGTACGGTGTACACTTTTTGAGGCAGTCAAAACAATTAGATCTACGTGGACATTTGTTTTATAGTGCTTTGATTGGACATTACATGTGGCCTCAGCTGGACTCCCATAACCATGTCAGGTATTATGATCAACTTCTGCTCTTCTGATGATGGCACACCAGGAACAATTCCATCAGCAGGTGGAAATGACAAGCACAAGAAGTTTCTAAAAAAGAAGCAATTCTTGGAGAAAATGGGCTACCTTAAAGACAAACAGAACAAATACAGCCACAAACAGGGACAATCTAAACAAGAGCACAGGCATCATGACCGAACTCCATGGCGAAATGGAGCAAAGCATCCGCTACCTTCCACTGCCTCTCAAAACACAAGTACACCTCACGGACCAAGCAGAGCCAATGCTACAAACTATGGCTTCAAGCCCTCTGTGTCCATAAAGAACTCTTCTTCCCTGACTGTCACTGTGACAAACACAGGTGACCGTGAACGGTCCACCAAAACTGTAAGCATAAAGTCCACCACCACCGCCACCACCTCAGCACCAAGCAGCCATAAAGCCACTGCCACCCTCCCCAGTGGTTCAGCATCATTTGGAAACCCCACTAAGTACCTTGCTATTGACTGTGAGATGGTGGGCACAGGCCCCAAAGGGCGGATCAGTCAGCTTGCACGCTGCAGTATTGTGTCCTATGACGGAGACGTCGTGTACGACAAGTTCATCATGCCTACCGTGCCTGTGACTGACTACCGCACCCGGTGGAGCGGCATCCGGCAGAGCGACCTGGCCAAGGCAACGCCATACACAGATGCCAGGAAGGAGGTGAGAACAAGCTGAGATTTTCACCTTCAAAATGATGTACAAGGTTTCATTCTTCAGTCATGTTGTCATGTTTACTTTCTACTTTTTAAGATAAGCAGATCTGTGTTCAAAAGCTACAATACTATTTGTCTGAGAAATTCACATTGCAAAATCAGTGCTGAAAGAAGTCAGACATCAAATTCAGAAGTGGACTGCTTCCATGGACATGGTTATTTTGTTTGTCGTTCACTTTTGCTTTGTGCTGCTTACTCTAACAGTGTTTTTCTTTTTGTCTTGTGTGACACTTTGCAAACTTTGTTTTAGAAACGAATGAACATACAACATATCAAAGACCTTCCTGACCACAGCTAACAGTCTGCTCAATCTGCACTGAACTTTTCTGTGCACAATTTGTCATTTAATGTTAAGTCATGTTTTTGTAGTAATACTTCATTGAGTCCTAATGTGTCCAGGAGTTCCCTGTTGAAAAGCTGTGCTGGGTCAACTCTGCATTAATGAAAATACATCCTGAACATTGAATTTCCACGTAGTGGATAAATAGAGTCTGATTTACTAACCCCAAAAGAATTTCAATGGTTTGGGTTTCAGTGAAGAGTTTTAGTGTCCCATGATAGTCTAAATTCTTTCAGAGGCTTTTCAGAAAAAAAACAAAAAAAAAACAAAACAAATTATTTATCATAGATATTGACCAATTCAGCCTAAAAACATACTTGTATTTTCATTCAAAAACCCATAATGGTGGAACCCGGCAACAGTTTAATGAGATAATAAAATTTAGTGAAATTTTTCAGGCTTGTAACACTTCTTTAGAAAATGAATCTACAATATTCTCAGCTCTGGAAAGCTTACCGAAGCAAAACTCATGAGCTCAGTGAGTAAAGTGTTTGTGTTGGCAGATACTGAAGCTGCTGATGGGAAAGGTGGTGATCGGCCACGCTGTCCACAACGACTTCAAGGTGCTGGGCTACTGCCACCCCACCGCCCTGATCAGAGACACGTCCCGCTTCCCGCTGCTCAATCTGAAGGCCGGATTCTCCGAGACGGAAGTCGCCTCGCTGAAGAGACTCACCAAGGCCATATTCAACCGAGACATTCAGGTAGGAGGAAATACCTGGCAGTTAAATTGCTGGATTGTGAAAATACACGTAACAGTGCATTGAACATCTTCTGTGAAGTTTCAATTAAAATTTTTCACAGTTCCAAAACCAGGACCTGAAACTTCACACCTTTTTGAAAGAGTCATTCCTTCCAGCCAGTCAGTACCGCAGCTGTTTTCACTAATTAGCAGCTCCAGCCAGAGAGGAGGAGCCAATAATTGAATTCAGCTGGTGCAGGCTGTGGCTGAGATGAGAGCAGACCCTTGAGCTCCAGTGGCACGTAGTTGAGAATTGATGTTTAAAATGTAAATACCAAAACTGGCACAGTTCTGATAGCCAGCGCCGATGGTACAAAACATTATTTGTTTATGCAGCGTACTTTCCATGAAACAGACTAAACAGATGAATCAGGTAATAGATACAATCCCTTATTGGCTTCACCTGTTCTATCCACTACAGTCATGATCTGCGTCCCCAGGAGTCATGGAACCTCTGGAAAGTCATGGAATTAAAATTCTTGAGACAAATTGTGGAATTTTTTTCAGTCTTATTGGTAATAAAAAATAAACTTGTAAGTCATGAATGAGTGCTCAAAAAGTCAATGAAGGATGTCATTTGAGACAAAGGGGGTGAAACTTGATTTTGGAAATGTGGTCCTGACAGTACATACATTAACAGGTTGCAGGTTTTTATTAAAGATGCTATTTTCACTAATAATGTGTCATGCTGGCATCCATGTTGACAGGTATTTTCTCTTCTTGTGTCCCCAGACTGGGAAGAGGGGTCACTCCTCTGTGGAAGACGCCAAAGCCACCATGGAGCTGTACAAAGTGGTGGAGGCTGAGTGGGAGAGGAGCTTAGCCTCCAAATTGTAGGCCGGGCAGTGTCGTTTTTTTAATTCGAGGCGACGTGGTAATAAATTGCAAGATGATATGAACATTTGGTGTGGCGGGTGATTGGTTTGGTGGGCTGCCCACTAACTGAGAAGCTTAAACACTGCCAGTGTCTGGGTGAAGTTTCACTGAACAGGACGCTCAACCTGCTCACTCACTGTAAGATGCTCTGGAGAGCAGTCCCAGCATATTGCTTGAAAATTACAGTTGTGCTGTAATTTTGAGAGAAAGAGAGTGGTTTTAATCCCAGAAATACCCTGTGACCCTCTGTTTTACAACAGTTGCCTTCTGTCTCAGGGTTTGCATTATATCTAGATGGTGCTGCTGCCACAAGGGGGCAGTCATGTTTCCCTCAAGTGACACCAGAAGTATACTACAACAGTTCCTGTTTTATATGAAAAAGACATTTTAAATATTGACCCTTAGTTTGCATGTTTCATATTCAGCATAGTAGAGATCTGGTTATTGTTATGCAACAAGGTTCAAATAAATTTTTATCATGTTCTGAAGGAATTTCCCTTTAACAGAGTTAAAGGGAAAGGGATGAGATAATTTTTATATTTCAGTAAAGTTTTGCCAATCAAATCTGCAGTTTAACTGTTAGGACTTCAACCCAGAGTCCTGAAAGAGCAAATTGACTGTTTTTTATGTTTGTGTTCTTTACATTTGGGCTTGGATAATCCCCAAATTTGACACTTTTTGTGACAGTCATTTCTTTGTCATTCACAAGGTGCGCTGACTTTTTTACTTGAAACAACCAGATTATTTGTTGTTATTTGGGAATCAATTCATACCGGTTATTTACATCTATGCAAACCCAACAGTCATTTCTCAACTTTTTGAAGGGGCACTTGTAGCGTTTAACATCAATAAATCATTGCCACATTAAATTTGACACGGTATAATTATTTTAGGTAAATAAGACCATCAGCAAGAAGACTGTAAACCTCTGCACAGCGTTTTATATTGTGTGTCGCCAGGCAGATTTGGGGGAAAATCTGATGAATTGTTTTCTCCAAACAGGAAGCTTTATACTTTGCAGCTAATATGCAACACAATTCTAGCTCCTTTATTCTAAATGTATTTTTTACTCTTCACATTAGCCTCTCAAACTGTATTTTGCCTGTTATCAAGGGCTGCTATAGGCTCTTCAGCAGAGGGAGGCGGGACAAAGAGCAATAACCTCTCTTCCAGGAAGCAGCAGGGTTTATGTCCTGCTTGTTAGAACCAAAATTCACCACCTAGCAGCTTTTAAAAAGAATTTGGATTTGGCTGATGTTAATTTCCCATCCTGTCCATCATCAGCTAATGTGTGAACTCCAGTTCTCTAGACACCACAAATGTCTTGCGAGGCGGTGTAAACACGCCGTCTCTCACACTGTTCCACTTTCACTGTATCCTCTGGCACTGTTTGTCCTTAAAGGTGAGCGAATCAGCAGAATTTCCTCCCTGTGAATTCAACACCGGCACATTAATTATACAGCTGGCCATCCTTCCCGAAAAAGCCGCACCAGACACCGCTGCCGGAACAGAGAAGTTGATTAAAGAGGAGAAACCTTCCACACAGGACGGGCAACACTCTCCACTAACACTACCCATCATTCACCAGTTCTTCTTCACAGATACTCTCTGACTTTGAATCAGGTGTGTCAGGAAGTCGCACTGTACCTGTGCCAAGAGCTGTGGTCTCACTTTACACCAGGTGCCAGTCTATGACTCATGCTGGTGTGAGATTAGATCGCGCCTGAATTGACTTTGCATTTGCATGTGAGAAAAGTGATTAATTGCTCCCTCACTGCTTGATATGTCCTGTCAAATTATTAAGGATGAGTAAGTGGGAGTCGTCTGCACTTGAAGGAGAAGTCCTGTGATGCACGAACTTGGTTTCAGGTGCAAGCAGGGCAGGGCAAAAAGACAAATACTGTTAAAAAAAGAAACATCCGAAAGAGGCCAACTTGTGTAAAAATAGGCAGACTTTTCACATGAAGTACAGAAGGGACAGTGCAAAAAAAAAAATAAAAACATGCACTCTGAACATTTTACAATGTGCTTTTGTGGTGTGTGTTTTTGCACTTTATTGCTTTGCACATTATGTAAAAAAGTCAATTCATTTTTTGCAGCAGATGGCCTCTTGGATGTTTTCGTTATTTGAGTAAGCTGTGGCTGGATTCATATCATTTGCATTCATGTCCATGTAGAAATTGTAGCCATGCATATATGCAGCCAGATACTATCTAATAATATGTTGCATAGAAATTCTCAGTGAGCTGCCAACTTGAGTGAAACTTATCAAAGTGCCTGACTCAGCGTGGTCGTCACAGAGCTCCTCTCTGTTCGCCCGTCACAGTTTACGTGTCAGTCCGCTGACCAAACCACAGCGTCACCACAGAGGACGCCAAAGCATCTGATGGACAAAACGAGAACTTTGCACCCACATGACCGAGAGTGGGAGATGTTCAGTCCTCTTGACAGCTTTTCAGAGTAAAATAACTCTTTGATAGCTGAATTTTTCATGTTTGAATGCTTACACTGTCCTTGACAGCTAGAGAAATCTTCATGATCTTTTTATCCAACAGCATTGGCATTCCAGCTTGTGTTGAACCAACCAAGAGAAAATTAGTCTGATCCTGTACCTGTAACTTCACAGTTTAACAAGGGAATATTAACTAAATGGAGCTTACATGTTACCATTACTAAAGATTAAAGACTTGCATTAGCGTGAAAAGGGGAATAATCTCTTTTAGATTGGTTTTCTTCAATGACTGGTGCTGATTGTCAAAAGAAAAAAATATCTATAAGAGTAAAGGCAGACAGATTATATAAGATGTGTGAAAACAGGCTTTGCATTTCAGTCCTCTAAGTAGAAAGGGGATAATGCCAGTGAGCCAAAGCAAGGAATCTGTCTCTCACAGGTTCACTGTCAATTTGTCTGAAAAGCTTGAACAAAACAAGCTAATCTCTGTGTTTAACGATGAACAAATAGCATGATTAAATATAGGAAAAAGAACAAATACGCCACAAATTAAGTCAAAGAAATTCGTTTTTTTTAAACTGGTTATAGGTTGAATGATTAAGGTTGAGTTCTAAGTTATTCAGCAATAGAAAGTCGAGAAATTGACATTTGAAACGGAGAAATGGACATTTATTTATATGAAAATGTCAGAGATTACAACTCATAGTGAAGAGGCTTTTTGTCCAGTCAGCTCACAGTCACCCCCACATCCCAGAAAAATGTGTTGACCGTCCCGTCCCGTGCCTACATGTCAAATTCCTCCAAAGGCCGCCACTCAGTCAGAGTCATCAGCTGTGTTAGACTGCCTACAAAGCCGTATTCACCCTTCCCATCCTCTGCTCTGGAGCCAATCTGATGCTTTCACCTGCCACAGGTGGGTCATTAAAGCAGCACTATGTAGATGACCTTTATTGACATCTAATGGTGACTAGTAGGAATTACAACGTCATCAGTGGAACTCTTGTACTCTTAACATATCCATGGGGTTTTCACATCATCATTCCTGTCACAATCTGTGATTGAAGCTGGTGTTTAAAACTTGGACACACAGGTGATGACAGGACTTCTGAGGCCTGTTGGAACACAGAACCAACAGAAACATCGAGTGAAAAGGTGATATTTTGCAATTTTGGATGGTCCAGGGGATTAGGATTTCTTTTTTTTTTTTGCAAAATGGGTTGAGGCTGAGAAGCGGAAAAAGTACAAAATCCTTAAAGCAGCAATATCACAATAGAAAAACAATGCAACCTCCTGCATTCAAAATGTTCCTCTATAGAAGTATATAAATATCTTATGTAAAATGTATGTAAGTATGAAAAGTCAAAGTAGCCATTGTGAAGAACGGTTCCTTTCAGAGCGTCAAATTATAAGAAGTATTTTCATGTTGCAGCTCTACAGGAAGATCCTGCACAGTCAGGTGAGCCAACCACAAACATCACACATTATATAGAAATGTTGTAGCTCTTACTGGGTTACAGTTTCCAGTCACTTTTGACCTCTCTTTGGCCTTTGGTTTTTTTGAAATTTTACACTGTAATCCAAATGTGCATTAATCCATTCCTTAGTCTAGATTATCTCATATTGTTTATCCCTCCTTAATCTCCTTGTGCCCAGGCAATAATGTCAGTAATTTAATATAATGCACTGTTATTAGCTCCATAAGATTTAAATCCACAAGAGGCTTTGGATTTTCTTTTGTGGGTGTGCTGGCTTCCTGGGTTTGATGCGTTAAAAACAAGACTTGCCTCATATTCACATTAGCATGAAGAATGTAAATGAAACAAACATCTTTTGGCTCACAGATAAGTCTTTAAATTTGATCCAAGACTTCCACATGACTGACTCAACCACTGTTTTCAACATTTGAAATGAATTTTTTCATCTCTGTCTGAGACGGACAGGCTTGATTTAACAGATCCAGTAGCATTTTATGAGTCTGAAATCTCAGCGGTGTGAATATAAGCCTATCGCATTAGTCAGCTCTTTTTCCTACATATAACACTTCCATGGGAAAATGCCCTTGCTGTCGGTGGGAAATACAATATGGATTGTATCACCCCTTGGGTCAAGTCGGCGGATTTTGCAGATTACGGCTTCCTGTTCACACATCACACACGCCGCACATATTAGTTATGGCACAGCATCAGCAGCAGGTGTGTAATACGATTTTTATTACCCACTGTGTCAAGCCAATCAGGAATTTGTCCATTTTGCACATTGGCAGTTTCCTTACACCTACATGATGAGAGCACATATGGACTGGAAGCAGCGTGGTCCCACACACACAGTTTATAACCTGCTTGATCAAACCATTGATAGCATGTAAGGCTATTCTTAATCTTTGACCTGCCGACTCGAGTGGTGATACTCTGACAGCTGTGGTGTTGAGGGCCGTGGTCAAGAGGGACTTCAACAGCAATTTAAGGGGAATTAAGTAATCTGTGACGATTGAGCTCTGCTGGTGAACAGCCTCCAGCCCTCTTTGAGTTGTCTGCAATTGATCAAAACAATAAATACACGTCTTCCCAATACAGACAAGGGAGCTGGCTAATTAGAGTGGAGATCCATCAGAAATGTCTTTGGTGGGTGAGTATTTGCTCCAGAACATAAAGGGAGCTTTCAAAGCAAGAAGTGACTGTTTGCAGCATCTCTGTTAAAGGAACAATACACTCAAAATACAAAAAAAAAAAAAAAAAAAAAAATTTT
>OMLF01043976.1:8460-25514 GCA_900302615.1 Holocentrus rufus
AAAAAGAAGACGATAAAAAAAAAAAAAAAAAAAAGAAAAAAGAAAATGCTGTTCTTAAAGACTTCTTCAGATTTAGGGTGCATGCAACCAGCATTGGAAGACAAAATTAATGAAGTAGTTCACTCAAGAATAAAGGTTAGAATGCATATTAGCAAAGTATTATTTTAAGCTAAAATCAACAGCATAAAAGAATCAAAAATAGTTGTTGCATTGGTGACAGTGAGATGTGCACAGCTCTCCATCTCTGCACATACAGTGTAACAGTGAAGTATTTGCAAAAATTATCACTGGACCTTTGTGACAGTTGTTTTTCTTTTGCAAAAATAGTAGTTTATAAACATTTGAGTTATTTGTCTGGAGATACTCTAACAAGCTGTTTGATTTCAGATTAATATGTTAACATCTTAGATCCAAACAGGATTGTATGCCAAGGGGTCATGCCAAATTAGCATCTGAAGTACATTAGCTACTCCTGTGGCCTGACCCAGCTGCGCCTGACAATTCCAAATCAATTCAGCATTTTGCTTATGATTACAGTACTCTGAAGGGTAGAGAAAATAAATCTTTTACTACAGACAATGGGCAGCATTGTTCTTTTTAGTATAGCCCAGAGTGCCTTTTTTGTCTGTGTGCGTATGTTATTTTTTGGTATAGTTATGACAATGCACATCTCAACCAACCAGATTTGGAGATGACTGGAAGAAGTGTCTGCAGCTGCCTCCAAAAGACACAAGAATGAAAACTTCAGTAAGCAAATTATATTAAGAATAACAGACCTATTGATTAGGATTCATTGTTCATAACAGTATCTTTTGGAACTGTCAGCCTTTGAGATTTCCTTCCACTCTGCACCTCTCAGGATGTGACCTCAACCAAGGGAAATGAGTTTGAGGACTACTGCCTGAAACGAGAGCTGCTGATGGGAATCTTTGAGATGGGATGGGAGAAACCCTCCCCAATCCAGGTAAATACTACGAGTAATATTGACATCAGACGCCTATATGTAGTCTGTATCAGAATTGAACAGAAAATGAATTAACTTTTTTTTTTTTTTTTTTTTTTTTTAACCCCAATCTACAGTCACAGTGATTTATTTAACAAGTTGAGTTGGGAAAGTGTTCAACAGCAATGTGCATTAACTCCCCATATTTTACTTACCTAAAAATAGCTGTGGATATAACGTTGTTTTGGAGACTTAATTTATGTAATGAAATAAAAATATGACATACCTCCTGGTGTTTGTAATCAGTTTTAGGAAGCGCGAGCTCCATCTCCAACTCCTTACCCTTAATAGCAGTACCCTGAAAAATAAAGCCTATTGTTTTTCTTAATCAATCCCAAATTCACTTCTGGTTGTGAATGTTAACTCCATGAGCATAGAAAAACACATTTCTGTATCCTAACAGGACAGGTATATAAAACTTCATAATTGATTGGTGGTTTTCGTCTTAACCGGTAAACTGTGATAACTGTACTGATGGGGTTTGTGTGTGTGCCAACAGGAGGAAAGCATCCCAATTGCTTTGTCAGGCAGAGACATTCTGGCCCGAGCCAAGAACGGTACAGGTAAAAGTGGAGCCTACCTCATCCCTCTCCTCGAGAGGATAGACCTGAAGAAGGATCACATCCAGGGTGAGAGGAGTTTATTGCTGTTTCTTTGCAATATGCCAGTATTATTGTTAATCGAAAATTATTATTATTGTGGCTTTTGATGCTGTGAGAACACAATTTTGTTTTCTAAACTAATGATATTAATTTTGACTCAAAGTATGAACGAAATGAGATCAGTCATGTTTCAGGACTGCATGTGACTTTAACAGAATTCTATATATTGGAGTGGAATTGGGAAATAGAGCCTCATATGATTATCATGATTTTTTGCTGTACTGCCCATTAATTGCAGTATTTCTGTGCTGTGGTCGTTTATTATTGAGTTAACTGTGACCAACCATGATATTGATTTAAAGCAAAATTGAACTTTGGTAGTGTTGGGTTGTATAGTTACCTGGACATGAAAATCAGTCTGGTTACAATCTGGATATGCAAAAACAGATTTGGGCTGCCAATTTGAAGAAGCCAAAGAGGCCTGAATCTGATTTGTAAAGATCATATTTGGGCCAGGTATTAGTGTTCACATTGCTCAGAAAAAAAAAAAATCAGATTTGGGCTACTGCAACTTGTAGTGTGAACGTAGTCGTCTTGTTGTACTTTGTTGTGAAGGCCCCGCTTGGACAGCAGTTGTGGTGGAAGTTGGATGACACATCTTTAGCTGCAGCCTTCCTCATACAAATTTTGCACACAACTTCACCCAAATTTGCTGGCTGCCCCTGTTATAGGTACAAACCTGAAATGCTGCTAAATTGCAGCAGCTGTGTTCCTTTTAGGTACTAAGTCTTTTTCTGTCTATCTGAGTGGTGATGTGACAGGAATAAATGATACCTTTGCTATTTTAAATACACCTGGATACCGTATTACTGCCCAACCCCACTGCTCATTTGTGCTGTGGCCACAGAATCTAGGACACATGGATAAAATAATTGGCAGTGTCATATTCTCCCAGACACGTTTTGTGCTCTGCTGGAGCTGTGCCATTAGGGACCAGCGTACCTTGATCTCACAGTTGAGTGTTTGTTCCCAGTCAGACAATTAAATTAATTTGGGTTTGTTTGCTTGACACAGTGTTAATTTTTTTCATCTGTGTTTATGGATCACAAGTCAGATAATATAACTGAATGTGTTAAAGGCTTGTGGGAAAGTACTGACCTGTCTGTCACACCACCTCCATGCATTCCTAATCCGTCCCATTTCTGTCTCTCACACCAGCCATGGTGATGGTGCCCACAAGAGAATTAGCCCTGCAGATGAGCCAAATCAGCATTCAGCTCAGCAAACACTTAGGAGGGGTCAAGGTCATGGCAACCACCGGGGGCACCAACTTGAGGGACGACATCATGCGTTTGGATGAGACAGGTGAGCATTTAGTTAATTTAGTAGCAGACGCAGTCCCCAGTTATGTCATGTTTTTATCCTCTGCTTGTCACTTTGAAATCATGTAGCAATTCATTCATTACACAACGGTCAGTTTTACTCATGCCCCAGGCGGTTTTGAGTAGTTTAGGTACTAGGTTCTCCTTAGCTATTTTTTCTTGTGTACAATATTAGTGCTCCATAGTGGCTTTGAGTAGTATTTGATTTGTTTGCTGGGGAGGAAAAAATAGTATAAATTTGAATTATGATTATTAAACTTAATTTTCCAAACATTTAGCTGTTGATTTCATTCTATTTGTTAGATTTTGTTTATTTCTGAAATTATTGGTACCAGAGTCCTACTCTTAGCTGCAGCTATTACAGATTGGCATGTACTAATGTTGATCTCAGTTTAGCTATGTCCAGGTGTGTTTATCAGCATGTTGTGCAAGAATATTGCTCTTTGCTAGGAAACTTGACAAAATGTGCTCTTGTTGCCTCTTATCCCCCTATCTTAGTGCATGTGGTGATTGCCACACCAGGCAGGATCTTAGACCTGATCAAGAAGGGTGTGGCCAAGGTGGACAAAACACAAATGATGGTGATGGATGAAGTGAGTATGGTCCTTCTTCAAATAGATCAGTACAATAAATCAAAACACTGAAATTATTCAGTGAGCTGCTACTTTTGACACCATACATCTCTATCTGTCCCTCTATTCAGGCAGACAAGCTGCTGTCCCAGGACTTTGTGGTCTTGATCGAAGAAATTATCAGTTTCTTGCCAAAGGACCGTCAGATCCTGCTTTACTCTGCCACCTTCCCTATCAGTGTGCAAAAATTCATGGTGAGAACACAAATTATTTCCAGGGAACATAAATACTGGAGTTCTAGTTCTGGAAAATGTATTGTCTTCATGTGTATTCAAGCATTTAAACTTTATGTACCTAAATATTAGCAATTAGCTTGCTAATTTGCTTGTTTATATAACTGTTTCATAGCTGAAATATGGGGTATAATTATGTTAATCATTCCGAATCTAATCCGCTTAAATATAGTACACACAGTGTCAAATTTAACATCCAAAAGCTGATGCCTGATCGCCATGCTAGGAACCACTTACAAGTTGAAGGCCCTGGCAGTTCTGAGTTATTTGAGAGGAACATACTGTATATCCCTGCACAGTTTATTTTTTCACTGTCTTCAAATGATTTCATACAGTTAAAATCTGTCAGTGTTCGTCATTAAACAGCATGAATGTGTGAATGTCTTGCCCAGATGAAGCACCTGAAGAAGCCGTACGAAATCAACTTAATGGAAGAGCTGACCTTGAAGGGCATCACTCAGTACTATGCCTATGTGACTGAGAGGCAGAAGGTCCACTGCCTCAACACGCTCTTTTCAAGGGTGAGTGCAATGCACAGATGTAGTTTGTGAAGAATTCATGGGACATCAGTGACAGGGGGTCTAGGGCACTTAAAGGATTATGCCAGTGATTTTGAATGTTTGGCCGGGGACTATTTTCCAACAGAGACTGTTTACAAAAGCAAATCGCCAGCATAACTGGGTGAACAGTTTTTTTTTCCTAACTTAATATTTATAGTATATACATTTTTGTAGATATTATATTAACTATGTAAAATCACTTGTATTTCCTTTGATATCCTCTCTATATGTGAGTCCAGTTCTCCAGTTACTTGTCTAATCTTATGTATATTTGCTTTCTTACAGCTTCAGATAAACCAGTCCATCATCTTCTGTAACTCTACCCAAAGGGTTGAGCTCCTGGCCAAGAAAATCACCCAACTGGGCTATTCCTGTTTCTACATCCATGCAAAAATGATGCAGGAGTACAGGAACCGTGTGTTCCATGACTTCAGGAATGGGCTGTGCAGAAACCTGGTCTGCACAGGTGGGTGAAGAGCATTGGATATTTCAAAATCTGAGCTGGAATTTTGATTTATTAATGGTTAAAAAGTTGGTTGACTGTTTTTGTGCTTGCTTTCTCTAAGACCTGTTCACAAGGGGTATCGACATCCAGGCGGTGAACGTGGTTATCAATTTTGACTTTCCCAAAAGCGCTGAGACCTACCTGCACCGCATTGGAAGATCAGGTGAAAAAAGCCCCATATACAAATTCTCAAAAGCCAAAACAGTCTGCTGGTGTTAGGACTACCACTTTCAAAATCTGGCACACACAATCTACACTTTATAACACTGCCTCTCTCCTTCTCCTCAGGGCGTTTTGGCCATCTGGGACTGGCCATTAACTTGATCACTTCAGAGGACCGCTTCAACCTGAAGGGCATCGAGGAGCAGCTGGTTACTGACATAAAGCCCATCCCCAGCAGCATTGACAAGAGCCTGTACGTGGCAGAGTTTCACTCTGTGGACCCAGACGATAACGGCGACACAGAAGTCAAACAGAAAGAAATGGGAGCAGCCTGAATCAATGGTCAGTTACTCTCACATATGTGTTGGGGAAGCATAAGGTTTTAGAGTAACACTAGTGTGGTGATATGTTCTGCTAAGATATTACTCATAACAAAAAAAAAAATTTGAGTGAAATGACCTGTGGGACTCAGAAAAGCACAACACTGTTAAAACATGACTCGTGAAGTCATGCTTTCCTTTGCCCATAGCTTTGCATTTTTCTATATTTTGTCCTAGTATATAATTTTGAGTTTGTTGGTGTATCTGTCTCTCAATCTGTTGTATTTTTTCTTTCGTGGGTAGATTAGCATAGGTGATAATGAAGGAAACACATCATCTGAGCATGCTAGTTTGAAGAAAGTAACCACTGCCACCATCTGATTGATAGATGGCATCCTCTTTCATCAAGTGGATTAGCAGAGGTTTTACTGGATTTAAAGGTTAAAGGCTAAGTGTTGTCTTTCTCAGGCTCTAGAACAGCAGATCAACATAGATTTGGGGACACAGCTCATCGGCACACTGAGTCAGCTGTCTCAACTGCAGGATTGCTTGAGCAGCAAGTCATTCACGCGGTATTCCTAACTTTTGTCCTGTGCTTTTTTTTCAGGAGAAGCGTGGCGCCTGGCATTCATCGCACATACTGTCAGACAAGATTCCAAGTGAAGATTTCTGTCCTCCACTTTGCCATCAGAATGGTCTATTTTTAAATTCCTTTTTTATTTCCAGTTTTAGTTTACAGCAGTGGTCAGTTCTGTCTGGGCATAGTTTACAGCACATGCTGGTCAGCTGGCATGTTTCACACTGAAACTGCAAATGTTAATCAGTCTGGCCCTCTGCAACACTGCCAGTGATATCACTGTAACCTGTGACTTGGGCTGAATCGCTGAATTCTGTCATTTACCTTAACCTCTTACTACACTGGAGAGAAATCCTCATTAACATTTTATTGTGGTTTGATGGTAGAGAAATGTGAAATCAAAGATGGACTTGAGTGAATCAGCAAAGGTCACATCCTGCTGTGTAGATAAGGCCCTTTCCACTAGTCATGTTCACCTCATGCTGGCATGCCTTTGAGCAAATAGCTACAGAGAAAAACCAAAGCTGTAGAGTAAGCCAGAGAAAGAAATTAGAATATTAAAGGCTCCAGAAACCAAAATGACCACTTTAGCTCTGATGGCTATCTCAAAGGCTGCCATGATGCTGGAGTGCAAGGGCAGAAACAATATTGACAATGAACTTGGTACTTTTTTAGAGTCACATGTTTGCTGCTTAAATATGACCCTTAAAGGTAACTGTAATGTCAGTGACACCATGGTTCTTTATGTCAAAGCACAGGCCCAGTAATAAGGGGATGTTTACGATGTCTTTTATTTCACAGATCCCTTGAAAGCTATAGCATCAGGCAGCATTTTCTCAGGTCTATAGGTTGTTGCTGATTTTATGTGAACCTGAAAAGTTGAGGGGCCTTAGTCAACATAGTGAGTGTTAGTACTTTTTGATGCCAAGACTCCCTAAAGGTTAAATCACTCTGTATGTCATCTTTGTCCTCCTCCTACACTCCAAAGTGCCTTAATCTCACACCCATCCATTTCGCTGTCTTTTGATTTGTTTTTCTGCCCAGGCCTCCATCCCATCTGTGTTTTATAGGCGGGAAAAAAAGATTAGGCCTGGAAAAAAGAGCAGTACGGTCATTCCCAACAATATGTCATGATGAGGAATTGCAGCTATTCCTTATCAGGCTTTTGAAGTGCAGCTACACTATGAAAGGACTTTGTAAATGTGACCAGCTGCAAACTTTCTTTTGGTATGGGTTGATCTTGACCATAGCACATTACATAAGACAAGGTATTTAAAATGTGAGGGATCACTGTTTTCACTGTATTTCTTTGTTTTCAAGTGAATTCTGTAGTCTCTCTCAGCCTGTATGATTGACTCTCGCTGGTCTCAGCATTAATGTCAAGCACCAGCAGAGAAGGGACCATTGTGTTTTTGCTCCTGCTTAAGCTTCTGCAGTTATAAAGAGTCCTGTCTTTTGTTCATGTCTGGCTCTGGAATACCCTTGCTGATGCTGATTGTTTGCTCTCTAGTTATTAAGCCGTGATGAAGACAGCACTTAGGCCAAAAAAAGAATTTACCTTTTGATTAGTCAGGAGACGCTTGTGTTCAACTTAAATGTGAAGTGTAGTAAGAACCATCACCATCAATGGTATTCCATAGCCATGGCATAAGGAATGTTATGTGAGTAGGTTTGAAACCTTGTCAAACTTGAGACCATTTTGTCCCAACTCTGAATCGTGGAGAATTATATACCTCCATTACTTGTAATGGCACCAGATTTTGTTATGAGGACAGATGCAGAGTTTTTTTTTTTTGTATGATGTGCATCAATGCCAGCGCCTCGAAGGAATGAATAAAGTCCAACTCCATCTCCCTATTTGTCACTTGGTGTTTGTACTGTGTGTACATTTTTTAAACATTACTACTGATCTTTGGCTGATAAGCTATTTGCACTTAATACCGCCTGAACATTGGTATTGCAGCAAGTTTGTATTCGTTATCCGATAGTAAACTTGCATGCACGTTCTTTAATATTGAAACCTACTTTTAGTAATATATATTTAATGATCACAAAACAATGAACGAATTTGATAAGCAGGATGGATTGGCCTATGAAAAAACACATGTACGTAGAGGTGAAAGAAAATTTATCAAACTTATCCTCAAAAATAGACGTACCCTTGGAATGTCATTCAACAAGGGACTGAATGAACCGAGGGGCGAATGAAGCCCCTCGCTCGTCAGCAAAAATGGGCTGTCCCAGCAATAGCCCTGGCCAATGGTGATTGAATTCAGATGTACAGTAGCCAATCCCTGGCTCAATCACGGGGAATGGGCGGGGAAACGTTAGCTACTGTCACGGACGTTGTGGTGAACTTTGCCGGTGTTGAATTACCCCCCCGGACCCAAACCGTCAGCGTGAGTAAACCATTAAATCGTATGGATAATTGGGTAGTATGACGACTACCGATACACCAATTCGCCACCAAACGTTCTGCTTATTTTCTCGGTTTCGGGTAAATATAGGCACTGAACTCATGTCACCTCCACTTGGCTAGCTCGGTAGCTAGCTAGCTAACATAGCTCAAGTTGCATTAGCTTTTGCTGGTGAAATTAATGCTAGCAAGACAGTTTGGCTGGCTGCTGGCTATTCTCCAAGTGTTACAAACAACAAGAATGCAGCTAGTTGGCAGATCGCCTTTGATTACTATATGGATAAACAACTGTAGTCTAAGTTGTCTGTGTTTAGCTAAGTTGGGCCTTACAACCAAACATGGCTTAGCTGCTAGTTAACGTTACTGCCAGGACAGTGGGGAAAGATAACTTAGCCAATCGTAGCCGAAGAGATCTACGATACCGGAAGGTAAGCTAGTCAAGGTTGTTACAGCTAACAGTGACCATGTGCAGCTGATCTATATGACAGAGTAGATGTGTTAGCGCTAAAGTGAAGATACTGAGCACTGTCAGTATCAGCAATGCTAAGCGTTGTATATATCCAAACCATTTAAACCGTTAACATTTGCTCGGAGCTTATGCTTTTGTGAGTTAGTGTGTGGTTTTCCATGAAGAGTCCAAACTATTAAGTGCTTAATCAATTAGTGCGAATCAATGACATGCAGCTCACTGCCTCTCTCCTCTCAATCCTCCTTTCTACCTTTACCTTTCTCTCTTACATTTTCATAGTATGGGCAGTGTGTTGGCTGCCACCTCCCCAAGTCCGGCTGCAGCTGCAGCCGGAGGTGGCCAAGGGGTTCCAGGGTTGGTACCTGTCCCTCCAGGGTTTACTATGCCCCCAGTGTCTCCCGTCCCACCAACATCTGCATCCGGCCAGCCAGGAGAGGAGAAAGAGTCTCCCCTCCCCAACCCAGGCACATATGAGGAGTGCCACCGTAAATGTAAAGGTTAGACATTGGGCTGATGAGTCAAGTGAATTTTGACTTGTGTGTACTCTTCATTCAAGCATTGGACATATAATTATGTGGTTATGATTGAATTGACATGGACTTACTTGGCACTGATTTTGTGATCTCTCTTCCAGAGGTGTTCCCTTTGCAGATGGAAGGGGTGAGGTTAGTGGTCAACAAGGGTCTGAGTAACCATTTCCAGGTCAGTCACAGATCCAGTTCATCTGTTACTGCTGTACACCAACGCACATAGTTTGAGTCTGAGTGTTAATGATGTGAGTGAACATATTCCCTTGTGCTCTGTTTTCACAGGTTAGCCATACTGTAACCCTCAGTACCCTGGGTGATTCTGGCTACCGATTCGGTGCCACCTATGTAGGCAGTAAACAAACTGGACCTGCTGAGGTAATAACCACTTTCCGTTCCTTCAGTAATCGCTGAAATTCCTACATATTTGCTGCCTTGAATAACAGATGGCATAGGTTTACATACAGCGTCAGATGCCATGCACAAGACTTGAAAGCTGACAGATGAACAACAGTGTATTTTATCCCCTTAGTCATTCCCAGTGATGGTGGGCGACATGGACAACACTGGCAGTCTGAATGCCCAAGTCATCCACCAGCTAACAACGGCTGTGCGTTCCAAAATAGCCATCCAGGTATGTAGATTTCTACAGAGAATTATTTTATTTTTATTTTAAACACGGTGAATGAATCCCCTCAAAATTGATTAGCTGTTTTGTGTGTGTTGCAGACTCAACAGCATAAGTTTGTGAACTGGCAGTGTGACATGGAGTACCGCGGGGAGAACTTCACCTCCGCTGTGACGCTGGGGAACCCAGACATCCTTGTTGGGTCTGGTACGATTAATTCTCAGCATCATAGTGGAGGCCATTGACGTTGTTGAGGCTGAAGCCCCAAATGTAGTGAAATTAGTCCTGAATACTGTTCATCAGAAAAATGACATGTTAAAGGTGTTTACTGTCTTATTTCATTTACAACTGCGTACAGACAGTTTATCTGAAATTGCAAGAATTTAAAGGTTATCCCCCAGGGAACAATATTCCTCAATAACCTACTAGACTTTTTTTTAACTTCCTCTGGGATAAGGCCTAGGTCTTCTGAAATCCTAGCAACATCCCTGGTCTTTGTTGAGTGTTTTGTTTGTTGATAGCGTGTGTAATTCCCAGTTCAGAAGTACAACAAATGGATTTGTTGAGAGCAACAGAAGAGAGGCTTAACAGAAACTGTTGGATAGCATTTAATCGTTGTTTTTCCTCAGGTATTTTGGTGGCCCACTACCTTCAGTCCATCACACCAGCACTGGCTCTGGGTGGCGAGCTGGTCTACCACAGGAGACCAGGCGAGGAGGGAGCGGTCACCTCCCTCATGGGCAGGTACACAGGTAAGACCCACAATGCACCATGCATTTCCTCAACCTCACAATGTAAAACCGTAGGATTCCCAAATACTTTCCTAATTACAGTTTAGAGCGTTTTAATTGTGTTGTGTTTAGCTCTCAATATTTAAGACTGTTTTAGATTAAGATTGGAAGTTTGTTTTTAATTGTATGTGGTCATGGAGAGACAGGTAATAGGTAATAAATAAATAGATTAAAGATTTTTACAAAGTTGTTTTTATTGGCTGTTATTTTCTTTTAAGTGTCCATAACTGAGTTGGTTTAGGGTTGGGGTAGTGGTGCTCAACTGCAACTATCTCTTTTATGTCTGATTGAATCTTTTCACTCAGGTGACAATTATGTTGCTACGTTGACGCTGGGAGGAGCAGGAGCCCATGCTACATACTATCACAAAGCCAATGACCAGGTACCTAGCCTGTTAGCTCACGTGGTGTGCTCTGGAATATGCTGCTTTCTCGCTTGAGTGTGAAGGACTTCTTTTTTGACAGCATGGTGTGATCTGTCTGAAATGTTGCTTAATGTCTAGTTGGTGTGTGAGATTCTGTTTTAAGTATAGTGTTCTTCCATCCCCATTAACTATTTAACTGCAATATTATCAAACTCAGGATGCGTCACATAAACATAACTTGTTTGTTCCGCTGTTTTAGTTGCAGATAGGGGTTGAATTTGAGGCCAGCACCAGGATGCAAGACACTACAACATCTTTTGGTTACCAGGTGGACCTTCCCAAAGCTAACTTGCTCTTTAAAGGTAAGTTAATGTGAATGCACACCCAGCTAGCTACTAAACAGTTCATGTTTACCATTCAAAATAAACACAATTTCCTGTCTAATCTAATTCTCCATGTGGGTCTCCTCTCTGTCCTCTCTGTATCTCTGTGTTGCAGGCACAGTTGACAGTAACTGGGTGGTCGGGGCAACCCTGGAAAAGAAACTGGTGCCCTTGCCTCTCACGCTGGCCTTAGGGGCCTTCCTCAACCACCGCAAGAACAAGTTCCAGTGTGGCTTCAGTGTCACCATTGGCTAGAGGGCCATGAGCCGTCCTGAGCCAGCTTGCAGGTCTCTGCTTGGACCGGTACGGAGACACATAGGGACCTGGACTGACTTTTAGAAACCGGATTCAGAGACTCTCTTACAACTGTGATTTCTTGGACAGAGAGAGAGAGAAAGACAACTAACAAGGAGCCAAGACTGGTCAAGCCATGCCTACATACTGTAGCACATATGTCTATTTCCTGTATGGTGTATTGGATATACCCAGAGGCTGGAGTGATGTAAGAAAAAGACAGAGCATCAGGCGATGCATGAGACCATGTGATGTTGAAATCAAAATAAGTGGTTAGACTTAATATATGGTGATGAATTATGATGGATTGAAAATAAACGTGATTACTTTTGTAACACTGGATGTTTGTGGTTGTTTACAGAAGACTAGTTAAGTTTGCTAAGTTTAGCAACAATGCTGCATTTCTATAAACTTTGGTTCAGGCTGAGGTAATTTTATGTTGCTGTAACTTTTAGTATACACTGAATTTCTGACAGCAGTTGTATGACTGTAATTATGAAATTAACTGTCCAAGGGTGTAAAAGCTTTAATTACAGAAATTTAAGTAATTTTCATTGTGACAGTGTTGAGTAAAATCTTAATGATCTCAAATCTCATTCAGGGGAACATGCTGGAGCTGCCAGTGAGATGATGGATCTGGAATGACATGCCATCTCTTTCATTTCTTGTTGAGTTCAAAAATAAAATTTTAGTAAGGGAGTGTTCAGGAAATCTGGGTTTTAGAAGTCACAAGTCTAGAGTGGGACGATGATCACTGCACTTTGGCTCCACCTAGTGCTTCCATCATGCACTTGCTCTATACTTATTCCATTGGGATAAAAATAAAAAAGTGGAGATTATTTAATGAAAGTACAGTAGCACATTATTGAGCATATTTTATAAAAATTAAAACACTTAAACCTTAAAAACCAACCAAAAGAAAGATCAATTACTTAATAGTGTTTGCTGCTTATTCAGAACCGTGTGTGTGTGCTTCCTGCAGAAACCACTGTTTGACTGACCAAGCAATGATCAATCAAACATTTTTTTCTGATTAATGTGATTCGAAATAATCATATCTGAATATGTACATTATGTAGATGCATTGACTCACTCCATGCCAGAGGAGCACCAGCCTTACAGATTATACAATCATAACATTTACATGACATGATCCCGAGCCAGCCATTAGTGATCTGTGCCTTGAGGCGCAGCTTTCCTTTAGAGTCCCTCTCATTCTGAAACACTCTGTTTGTGCAGGTTACGGGAATATAAATTCATATTTATAAATTGTAAATATAAATTCCATTAATTTGTTTATCATACTTATGCTTCAAACTGCATCCGCTCACTGAAAAAAAACAATGTTTAAACATACTGCATGATACTGACAAGGATATTCGTTGTAATTTCTATTTGATTTCAACAGTTGACCATTTGAGGTTTTGCTCAGTCTTCCATCAAAATGCATGCCTCCATATGCATGCATTTAAACATTTAAACTTGACTGGAAAAACATCTGCATGTTCAAAGGATGTTCAAAATGTTGCAGCTTGACATGATGGGACAACTTGATTTATAATAGACATGGACCGGTTCTCATCTTCTCATTTGGATATGTGACCATTACCTTAAACATTTCTAGTCACCATAGAAAATAGACATTGGCATGGAAAAAAGTTTTATTTGAAACATTATAAAGACAAGTGAGTAACCAAGTGCTGAAGACAAAACATAACCCAAACAGAAATAAAAGCAAGGCTCCATCACTGAAAGAGAAAAACATGGGATTCCTTAAATCCTTAAATGTTCTGTCACAGTTTGTCATCCAAGGACAACAGTACTGCGATATCAGAAATTCTCAGTTATATATTATCCCTCATGTGTGTCTTTTCAGATCTGAAGTTGTCTAATGATAGGACATGGAGAAACAATGCTGCCCAAGCCCTCACAGATCCTTTCCTTATAAAGCATGCTAAATAATTAAACAACAAACCTTAACACAGGAACAGCTGAAAAAAAGATGTTTTTCCCCAAAGGATTAGTCTGTTTAGTAACTTGTGACAACAGTTTGAAAATGCCTCTTCACTGGACACAAGTTTGGAAACGCTGCTGATAAATCAGCCAGTGGAAAGTCTCAGATCCAGTCCATATGTACAGGTGACATGTGAATGGGAGGAGGCACCTCAGGGTGTCAATAACATCACAGCAGGCAGGAGGATGAGCAGAGGAAAGGACATCATTCCAGAGGCGGAGTCAAAAATGCTGTGAGAGCAGGAAATGAACAGATTCAACAAATGAGTAATTAATATGTGCGCCTAACATTGCGTTCTTGGACAGTACAACTTCAGTGCTAAAACCTTAATTGAAAACATCGCTTGAAACAGAATGAGCGACAAACCCTCATTTTACACTAGTGTGAAAAATTTGCAACAAAGTATGAGCACCTGTCGTCACCCTCTGTTATTGACGGTGGGGTGGTGGTCATGATCCTGCAAAAAACAACAACAAAAAAAATCATTTGAAAGGTACATTCACATCATCATTTATTGCTGAGGAAGTAGTCATCATCTTGTATTCTCTCACGGTTTTCATATCAAGTCTTGATATGAAAAATGAGACATATTGTTTTACTGATCAACCTTTTATTCCAACACAGAAAAAAAATGCTTTATGTCCTACCGTGAGGCACATGGGCCTCTATCATTCTCATTAGCAGGATGTGTAATCATCACTGGTTGCAGTTTGGGACATGGAAGACCACTGCTGCTAAGGAGAGGGGAGATATCTAGGAAAAGAACAAAGCTAATGTAAGATAAAATGACTGTAAAGCTTCCAGTAAAGAGTAAAAGTAAGTAAAAAAAAAAAGGGAAATCTATTCTTGTAAAAGTCACCAAACCAGTCATAGAATCAGCAGAGATCAGTGAAAACATCTTTTATCCAACTACCTTGGAAGGTGAAGAGAAAAATGGCGCTCCGTCCCTTGAGGAAGTCTCTGGTCTTCATGTCGTCCAAGCTTGCAAATGCAAATCTTCCAACTAGAGGGCCGACCAAATAAGTCTCATCATCCTCAGTGTAGTTGCTTCCAAAGTCACTAGGGTTTTCCCAAAGATAGGCACCTGATTACAGAAGATACAGTATACAGAACATGAAATGTAAATAACCTACAAGTAAATTCCAAGCTCTGTTTTTAATTACTGAACTCTATTTGCGCTGTATTATGGGTTTTGGGTTTTTAGATCAATTCATTTTGTTTTTCTAAAGCTCACCATCAGAGTCAGTTGCATTTGGATGACTGGTGAGGCTCCTTTGCTTGGACATCTGCAGCTGGATGTTGGGGTTCTGATCCAGCATTACAAAAGTGATCTGCTTCCATGCACAAGGCCACTGGAGTTGGTCGTCGTATTTGCCAGACACCAGGCGCACATACAGTCCAAAGTAAGAGTTTTTCAGTTGTATTGATACCTGGTAGGCGTAGCCCTCACTGGAGTACTGCCGTGGGCTATAGAGATAAGTCCCAAAGTCACTGGTGGTCAAAAGATCCTCAAAGTCGTTGATCTGCCAGGTCAGATGGGGACACTCGGTCTCAGACAGGTTGATGTCATCGATCGAGAATCCTCCCGAAGAGCTTCCTGCTCCTTTGCGAACCTCAAACTCCACCTGGAAGTGCTTGGTGGCATTCAGGGGAACATGCTGGAGCTGCCAGTGAGATGTTGGTGGGCCTGGAGGGAGGAGCTCAGCATTAAACATGTGCTGTGACTGCAATGACCTCATCAGTAACTTGAATGCATGTTGGGCAAACTAAGCTCCACCAGTTACTCTACAATAAATGAAGCTTCACTGAATCAATTTATTGTAAAACAAGCTGTGTCTTTGCAAGCAAGTGCTCTCTCGCTACTGCCCAACTCTGCTTGAATGCAATAGCATGTGCTTGATCAGATACGGCCTGAAAGCACGCTGAGATAAAGGCAAAATGCTGAGCTGAGATGACAACAAAATCCTAAATACCATTCAGATAACAGCAGATAATTGTACCACATAACATTACCAGTAATCTGTGCCATGAGGCGCCGTGTTCCTGTAAAGTCCCTCTCATCCTGGAACTCTCTGATCCAGACGTTGAGCTGGTCTGACTGGTTTCCACTGTGGTAGTAGTAAAATGAGAGACACTGGACATGACACTCCCTGCTAGTCCTCATCCTCTTGGTCTCCAACCAGGCCGAGTCTCCCTCCTGACCAGATGCTGTGCTGGCATGCATGAAGTAACCTGCATCTTGAAATATAATGCTGTCGTTTAGTTCTGTTGCATATAGGAGTGGATTGGGCTCTGTCTCTATGCCAGAGGATTAAATGTGATACCTCAGATACTACAAGCATAATGAAGGTGCTATATTTCAATGTCAAACTTTGAAAGGCCATAACGTCATGAGACAGCACCTGTCTAATTTTGGTGATATTTAAAGGAATGATGCATCTTGTTACTGACTCACCCAATGGGTGTCTGTATTATTTGTAGGGGAAGAAATATTCACAGTTCAGTTGTTTGCCTATAGGTTATGAATTTGGGTTGTTTATATGTAAGATTAATAATCTTAAGAGCTGTCAACCAAAAATATGCTATTTAATGTAAATTGCCAAAGATATTTGGTGTATACCTGTTTCGGGCGCTGCTGTAGCATTATTGTCTAAGAAGGAAAAAACAAACAAACAAACAACAACAATAATCAGTTGTTTTCAAAAAAAAGTTATTTAAAATTGATGTCAGCAATCATGCAAGCCTTTTGAGTGATGTGTGTTTAATATGCCATGTAAAGGTAGTAAAAAAAAAAAAAAAAAAAATTAAATGTTCTTTGGCAATAATTTACCAAAAGATTGAACCTATTAATCTGTTAACCTGTGGAAAAGTATTGTAACCACACAATAATACTGTGTCAGTACTTAATGAAATTCTTAATAATACAAGGGGTGGAAAGACAATACCCTAGTCAAGTAATAGTAATGTAATGTTTTTGAGTTGAAATGTATTCATGTAGGAGCTTTTCCATTTGCAGTTAATTTCATTAATTAATCAGCATATCATAATTCATTTGATCAATCAAATGACAGCCCTGGTTATTACATTGTTGTAAGTAAATTATGCATCAGGGAGACTTTAATTAAGTACTAACTAAATATTATTTTGTGCATAGAATACTTTTCTGTAGTTTGAGACACTAATATAGCAGAA
>OMLF01043985.1:0-11066 GCA_900302615.1 Holocentrus rufus
AAAGGGAACCAATCAGTCTACACCTTAATCCATCTCTCACTCACGCAGTACGTGTTGTCAATGATGGGCTGTGAATACGGCCAAATTTAATTAATTAAATAATTAATTCATTATTATCATTATTATTATTATTATTATTATTATTATTATTATTATCAATGTTTATGACAGGTCGGCGCCTATGATCCTGTGTGACCGTTAGACTCTAAGGCAGAAAAAATCGGAATTGGTTCACTTGAACCATGTAGTGTAAATCCAGCCTAAATGTATTTTGGTGATAAAATTGCATTGACAATATTGTAGAATATTTCTTGTTGTCAGCAGGCCTACAATTAATCCATGGCATAAATCCATATGAGAATGATTTAAAACCCAGAAAAAGAAAATCTGGTGAAATTTTTACTGGGGCACTCAAGATTTTTACTGGGTCACGTGACCCAGTAAAATGTGTCTGCTGACGCCCATGCCCAAGCCTCCATGGGGCCCTAAGCAAAATTAGATTTTGGGGCCCTGTATTACTGCCAATAATAACGATTATTGATCATCAACATAGTAATTGCTCTTGGGGGACCCCTAGTGGTCACAGGGCCTTAAGCAGCCGCTTTGCTTATCCCTTGGGCCGACCCTGAATGTGTATCCATGATAATCGAGTTGTGCTTCAATATTTCACATACAGTTTTGATAATGTTCTGTGAAGACTGATATTCTGTAAAGGCTGTGCAGAATATCAAGACAGACTTTGTATGCAGCTCATGTGCAATAACTGATGAAAAAAAATGACAGTTCACCATATACACAGTTTGGTGAAGCAAGGACTGCAGAACCACAGTTTTTGGTTTCTGGTACAAAATCATTACACTCCTACGCCTGTGTAATGATGAGGTCCTCACAGGTCCACCAGGACCCCAGAACCTGAGAACCGAGCAGATTTGGATCCAAAATCTTGACTTGTCTCACTTGGACGGGCTGGGTCTCGGGTAAGTGAATCTGAAATTGATTTACCCGTATGGACCCACAGGGACCCGATCAGCTTTTTTTCCCATATTAAATTCCTTGATCTTTTACCTAGACGTACCAGTCATTTATGTTGGAAATGGAATTACATTCTAAAAACCATATTGTCTGTCTGTTCTCCCAATCACATAATCAACATGAGTGTGAGTCTGATTATCCTCGGGTCTCCTTCAGACCGGGTCTCTGTTCAAGAAAAAATTATTTTGTATCAGGTTCCAGTAACAAAGCAACAGATTTCTGTTTGGAATGTGTCCAACTTTTTGGAGCAGTGTGTAATGGCATCAGCAACAGTTACATCAAGGGCTGGGCGATACGGACAAAATCAAATATCAAATAAATATTTTTGACTGAATTACTCAATAATCATGTTGTGATGATATTGCAACGATGAGATTTTTGATAAACAATCACTTGTAATGTGGATATGATAACAGTCTATGTTCAGAAAACTGCATCCCTTTCCTGAATGTACCCTTTAAAACCAAGAAAGAACAACACTTATGTCATATCTCAATATTACAATATCCAAAATCCCAGACGATATCTAATTTTATATCCCAGTATCATTATATCAATATATTGCCCAGCCCTAGTTACACTCGTCCCTATCTGAGTACAAGCTCAGTTTTCTGCATGTTGGCCACTGCAGAAAGGAGAAGACTTTACTTACCCACTTTCCCTGCCAAGATTTCCACATCAGCTGTGTGATACAGCGCTGCTGGGAAAAACCTTGTGACGGATGGCAGACAATTTATGGAGGAGCAGCAGAGACTGACTGCGTCTTCCCTGCAGCCGGCAGGACTGAAGTCAGCCCTGGTCCATTTCCATAAGCAAAGTATCTCCAAGTCCATAAAGAGTCTGAAAGAGGCCATTAAGTAGTCACCCATCTAGTTTTATAGTTGTGTAAATTTAAAGGAATAAACTGCAAAGCTTTCCTATAAAGACACATCAGTTTTTCTGCTCTGACTGCTCTAACACAGCAGTGATGCGGCCTTAATCCAGTTCCTGAATCTTTTCCATTCGCTGTTCTAAACACGTGGTGTCTGGTCGCTTGTTCCTGCTGCACAGGAAGTGATGCGTTTTCCGTTTGGGAACAAACAGAAAAAGAAGAACAGGGTAGTTAGCATGAGCAGCGATAGCCAGTAAGGCTGAACAGACAAAGAAAAGAGAAACTCAAACTCACTGATGTCTAAGAGGTGTAGTACAGCACAGTGATGAGTGTTCAGCGACAAAGATTGAGACTGAATAAAAAACACCACTTCAGAAATGATTACAGTTAGCCTAATATCTACAAAATGTATTTACTGAATGTTTCTGCTAATTGTTTCTCAAAGCAAGCAGTTGTATTTTAGAATTCTAATATAATTTTGAAGCAAGGACTGCAGAACCACAGCAGTTTGATACAATTGCTGTTGGTAAACCAAACCCAGAAGACAAGACGCACCAATGCCATGAAGAAATTAAGAATACAATGATGTTGTGAATGAGATCATTTTTAATCAAAATGGTCACAAATGTTTTGAAAACGTTCTGTTCTGTTTTCTCACATTTTAAAAGTATGAAAATGCGCGCCCTCTCTTACCTCAGAAGTTGAAAGAGAAGAGCTGCACAAACTTTGGAAATTATGTTGGATTACAAGGTCAAGAGCTCTGTAGAGAAGAGGAATAATTTGCTTTTAATCTTTAAAATGTGTTTGTCCCGTTATGCTGCGGATTTGCTCTTGTAAGCGGCCTCTCCATAAAAAATAGTCCCTGGCGAAAAACTTTAGACAGCAATCTATCAATTCCATGGTTTATGAATGACAAGGCAGGTGTTTCAACCAAAAATTCCAATTTGAAAATCAAGGAATTTTATATGTTGTTACATCTTTAGTACGCCTACAAATTGTACCAAAATTGGCCAAACATTTAAAGCTCTCTTCCCGCACCACAGTTTATAGTCAGTCTATTGCTATTGTCTGGTTTGAGCTTTCTAAGTTTCTTTATTAGCCCAACAATAAGTGTTTTAAGTGTACACATCTTAATTTGTAGGGTATTTAGGGGATGTTTTGTTAATGCGCGTTTTGTGAAGTAGTAGTAATTTGTCTGTCACAGTTAAGCAAAGCAGGTGGACCCAAACACAAGAGACACAGGCAAGTAGGTTTATATAATCCAATTTAGGGCGTATTCACCCCTGTCTGTTCCGGAATAGGGAGCGTTTTCTCCGGAGATCCGTTCGTTTGGACATATGTGAACGCAGCAATCACACTCGGTAGCAGAATAAAACAAGTGGCCCGAGATCACCTAGAAGGGGTGGTCTCAGCTCGCTTCCATTCCACACCTGTAGCGGTTCGTTTGTAGTGAGAACATAACTGACACAGCAACCGACACAACTGACTCATAACTGTTCATCCTCCAACAGAGGGGCGCAGTGATGCCAACCGTCAACCAAAACAAACGAAACAGAAGAAGAGGAAGAAGAAGAAGAAAAAGAATGAAAAAGAAGAAGAAGAAGAAAAAGAAGAAGAAGAAGAAGAGAAGAAGAAGAAGAAGAAGTTGGTTTTACCTTGAGCTGAGGTTCACAGACCTAGTCACCATGGTAACAGACTCTGAGTTAAAGTTACCTCTCTTTGTGAAACGGGCTGGAGTTACCCCGCTTTATCGGGTTTGACTTAACTCACTTTGTGAAACGGAAAACCTGGAGTTTCCCTCATTTCAGGCTTAACAAACTAAACCTGCTTTGTGAAACGAGATCAGACAGGACAGGAACAGAAAACCAAAACAAGAAACGCAAGAGTCCATGAAATAAAGAATCCACAAAGAAAACACAGAACCATGACATTGTATTTGATTGCTGGAGGGATGCATTAAAACTGACAAAGCCTAAATATCTTATGAGCGTTTCTGGACTATCTGCTGCTATCACATTCATTCACAGCTTCTCTGAAACTGCACATTCTGTAGATAAACATCCAAATTTCAGATTAGTCGTGCAAGTGTATCATACAAAAGCATGCAGTTTTATAAAGCACCAAATCCACTGGCTCCAAGTCCAAAGTCTGCATTTTCACCACATTTACAAATTGAAGCTCAGAGACAAAGTAATTCAAGTTATCCATCTGGAACGTTTCTGGTTCAAAATGTATATATCATTTTCAACAAAAAAACACTTTTTTCGTTACTCTCAGTTTCTACAAGCAATCTGCTGGTGTCGAGCAAGAGGAAGAGGAGTGGCTTTTTGTTTATAAACGTAGTCTGCGCTCTTGGCACCTTCTAGTGTTCAGAAATCGCTTCGTGCAGCTTTAAATTGGGATTCAGAAATTTTACAAGCTCCATTTGTAAATTTGGCTTTGTGACACTTCCAGAAACCCTGATGAGAAATTTGAGGTACTTCGAGGTTTTTACATACAGCAGTTCTGTTTGTGGAATATCTGTAATGTGACTTTCTGCAAATGATCCTTTTTGCATTTCGGTCATTTTCTGATGACCCACCTCAGGGAAATACGAGCCTCAGCTGCCAAACTGATTGATGAGATGGATGACATCACTTCCAGGTCTCACCTCACCTGCCTGGGGTGTGTATGTGTGAGTACGTGGGTGTGTGTATACATTGTAAACCTCTGACCTTCCCTTTATGGGCCTGACACAGTTAGAACACCTGGTGCACACACACGTACACACACATGGCCTTTGACACTGGATAGCACAAGAAAGACAATATATACTGCTGTTATTTTGATGTTATTTTGACAGTTTGACAACTGTGATGTGCCTTGCAGTTTAGTTTTTTTAAGGTTGTGTTTTATATTTTTAATTTCAAGTACAATTTCTTTCCATGTGCAGCAGCATTTTGCAAGAACATTCCCTTATCAGTCAGTGTATGGGCTTGGCAAGGTGTGTCTGCCTGACATTTCTCCCAGTCACTGTTTCCCTATGACTCCACACATTGTAAAAGTGGTTTGAGACATGCTCTTACTTCATCTTTTATGACAGACGTTATTTTCCTTGGTAGTGGAATAGCAACAGAAATTTAACAATCAATAGTTTATTTTCCAGCGTGTCCATTTTGAGAAAAACAAGTGCAAAGTAGCACCGTGCTTGTTATACGGTTGTTAGTTTTAATTGTGAGCGTCTTGTTAGTAGTGCAAGTCATGTAATAACTGTAGCTGCAATTTTTTTCTGAGATGACAAACGGTTGGAGTGTACAAAACACTGTATGTTACATGTCATTAGTTTGCGGTTTTGTAAATTTTATCAAACAAAGCTGCAGCATCTCTGTGTTCATGTGCTGAGCTCACCAAAATGTGCTTATAATCCACAAAATATTAAGAACCAAAAGCAATACAAATTCTTGCTATGTCAACCATATCTACTACTGGAAACAGAATTCAAGTTCCACGATTCCTTGAAAAGCGCATTGAATAAAGATAACTCCTTACAGCGGCCAAGTGTAGTCAGCAGCCATTTTATATTAATGTATACTATATAAAGCTTGTACTTACAGCACTAGGAGGCATCATCTTACCAACTGTAAATACTGCTCAAGACGTCGGTCAGTGGCATCATGTTCTAGTAATAAGCCATTGTGTTCGAATAAAAAAGTGGCCAATTATATTCAGTATATTAAGCTAATTGTAGCCATTTAGCCAACAAAACGGAGTATATTACCTGAATAAAACATGATAACTGATTTAGTTATGTTGTGTTGTTTTAACTGACAAGGCCACAATGGCTACAGTGCAGCTTCATGAAGCCACTGCTCCGGTCCATAAGATGTTGCCCAGTTGTTACTTCATGCTTAGTTCATGTATACAGTTACTACAGATATTTATGAACCACTATCCATAGTTCACAAACAGTTCATTTATGTAGCCTAAAGTAGTCAGACATTTGAATGAGGAAAACAGCCTGTACACTGTAGTACAGCATACTGTGAATCTGTGAATAAAAAATTGCTTACCCCAAATCTCTGATTGTCCCCCAATGAAAGCAGTTTGGAAACAAACCTGTTGTTCGGGTGAAACTCAGAACCTAACAGCAAAAATCCTGACGCAAATTACTGTGTACTGTATTCCACACATGGACTGTCAAAATAACAAAAGATTTGGAGATTTTTAATTCGGAACAACCAATTCAAAACAGACAGCAAATGGACTGTAAGTAACCTCTATGCAATTTACATTTTGAGGGTGGCATGAGGACTTATGGCAGAGACATACCAACCATGTTTCTGTTGATGAAAGAATGGTCTCATAATAAAAAATACAATTCTAGGTGTAAACTGCTCACTGAAAATTTTTTTTTTTTTTTACAAATCCATATCTGGTCCAAGTTGACTGAGGTAAATAGCAGCTAGCTAGCCAGTTATCCCAGGAGAGGCCTGTGTTTTCAACTGTAATACCCAGTCATTTTTCTGCTATAGCATCTGAGCAGAAGTGCTGCTGTCTTCTCTCTGTGATAAGACACAAACTTAAAGACAATGTCTACTTTGAGTTGCTCACCACACATTAATGCACCACACAGAATATGAGAATATACAAAACTCTCAACCTGTCTGCTAGTCCATCATGAAAACCATTTCCCACAGAAATAACTAGAGTCATTACTAACTGCTGCTACATTACTGCTATTTTGTTTGTCCGTGCAGCACCGTGAAAGGTGATGTTTTATTATTGTCCCACCAATAATTCCCCAGTCTGTGCCTTATATGTTTGTATTTTGACCAATATTGTTGTAAATATTCACAATATCATCAAAAATTAAACATCACCAAAATTTAAATTTCAAAGACGGCGTGACAGTCATCTTATTTTACTGCACAGCCAAGAAATAAACTAACTCAGAGCAGAGGATGAAACTATGAATGCTGCCCTGATGGAATCCCATCTGATTATTTTTTAAACTGACAGGATCTCAGGTACTTTGGTGGGCTGGTACCTTTCCAGGCTGACATGGTATTAACATTATATGGAAAACGCTTTCAGGCAGATGCTAGATGTCTCCTTTTGGACCGACCTCCAGTATGCTGTTCAGCTCTGATAGAAAGGCTACATATTGGTTTGGTGCCAAAATGTTGGCAAAATGTGTTGATGCAGCTTACATGTACGGAAAGCCAACTGCGTCAAAAACCTTCTCCTCTCTCTTCCAGCAGAGGTGTTTGGCTCTGTGATGCCACCTGCTGAATGTTACTTATTCAAATTGGTGCATGCGTTAAAATGCCATTCTGTACAGAGAGCAAAGCTCTGACTGGTGTGGATTCAGTCCAGTAGCACTAAAGGATTTGTGGGTTTGGCCCTCTTCTGGCTCAAGCTTTGTGGGTACACTGAGAGGCGTTAAGAAATGCCAACTAGTGAGTGCAGCATAGTTATATTGCCTGCTGGGGGTTTAAGGAAAAGTAATAAATAAATAAATAAATAAATGGATAAATGAATAGGGATACAGCGGTGACAAAGGAGGATTATGACCTTATCAGCGTTTCATATACACGTACCTCCTAAAATGTAACTGCACAAGACTGAGAGAAGTGAGAATGATCCAATTTGCCGCTTTGTTATTTGTTTCCTTGTTACTTCCAGGCAACAGTAAAGACAACATGGAGTCGGCAGATCCTTGTAGGCCTCTCCTTTTCAATAACAACAAATGATCTCTTCCTTAACTAACAAATCCATGCCCAATTTCAAATCATTATCCCCTGCTATTGCTACCATTCTGTGTAATGTATACATGATCATCTTTTTTTAAATTCTAGACCAAGTACATTCAAGCACAACACTGCCATCTGGTGTTTTAGTGGGTTTCCCAACGAATACACAATTGTTAATGTTTGCACCGTTGTAGATAATGTAAGCTAGCTACAACGACACTGCAACGAAAAAACAAACTTTTGTGTGAGACTGTAAGACATGGATGTCATGCATACACACAAACCCCTTAGTGGCCATTACATGTTTGGGTTGTGGTGGTTTGTTTTTTCATCTTTAAGGGCTGACAGTCCAGTGTGCTGTATGTGTGTGTGTGTGTGTGTGTGTATGTGTGTGCGCGTGCGCGTGTGAGTGTGTGCCACTGCAGGCTGCCAGCAAATGCGGTGATGACTCATGCTCCACACACGCATATACACACACATGCACCCGTTCTCTCTCTTTCTCCCTCCTTCTCTCTCTCTTTCTCTCTCACTCCCTCGCACACACACATACGCACACGTACCAGCTCCATCTGTGTGACGAGCAGGCTGGATCACACGGTGCAGGGAAGCGGTGTGAGGCGGGAGACGAGGCAGGCAGGCGGCGAGGTGGCGTCTCCCACCTCGCTCAGGCCCGTTAGGATGTGGCGTCGGCGTGTGGCAGCAAACCCCGACGACCTGTCGTCAACAGAAACCACCGCCACTCTGTGACCGTGGAAACGGGATGTACAAGAGATGTCAGAGTACAAAAGGCAAGGGGGTGATGATCATCGCTTATTTTTTGTTTTATTTTTTTTACGTGCGCTTCGATGCTGCTTTCAATGGCGCTGCCTCTTCATTTTTCTGAACATGAAGGTTTAGTCTCAACTGGCGACTGGTTTGGCAAAGGACGGCGTTTGTTTTGGTTTTGGGGGAGCGAGGGGAGGTGAGATAGTGCCACCTTTTTAGAGGCAGGGGTTTATCAAACACCAGGCTGCCATATGTACAGCTGTGTGTTGTTGCTGTCAGTGGTCATTTTGGTGGTTTTGGTGGTCTGGCCTGCACCGTTCATTGTCCGTCTGTGTGTGTAATCATAGGTGAGTAATGTCACGTTCACTGGTGCTCAGTAAAGAACACGCTGCATGGCTCCAGAGAGCTCAGGGAGGATCCAGCCATGAAACCGAAGACGTAGAGTGCCCATCGTTGGTCGTAGGAATGGCTCTTTGCTTGTCTGAAGAGTGAGGGTGTGTGTGTGTGTGTGTGTGTGTGTGTGTGTCAGGGCGGGAAATTGGCTTTAGTATCTGCAAACGTCTGCATTTATTTTTGTCCATTTTGTGCTACTGAATGTCAACTTGACTTTAGGTCCACACATTTTCACTGTTGATTAATCTACTGATTTTTTTTTTTTTTTGACAAACAGATTTCTCATTTAGTTTATGAAATGTCAAAAATAAAGCCAAAGTCTAATGTGTGTGAAGAGGCCAAAATGATGACTTCAAAAAAAAAAAGTATTAATTTTATAATGAAATCTTGGTGATGTTTTAGTCATTTGGTCCCCAGCACTACAGTCAAATGGAAAATGGAAGACCAGCCGCCATTGCACAACATCAACAATGAATTGCCCTCATGTAAAAAAAAACTTAAATTCTGAAAAGCTGACATTTTGGAAGTATGACGTTTTCACTTGATAGCAAAAATATATTTGGTGAACTGATGTGTGAAATGATGATGATGATGATGATGATGATGATGATGACTGGTGTGTGTGCACATATATCCGTGCCTATATGTTTGCGTTATAGCTGGACAGCAGTTTTGTGAGATGGATAGTACTGGCTGATGTTTGTCTACACCTTATCACACAAAGATGTTTGCGTCGACATTTACACACTGCTGTCGGCGCTTCGATGAAGTCTTCAAAGAACAAACGTTCATGAAGCCATTTGATCAATTGATATTACAGGGGTATGTGTGGGTTTGTGTGGAGTGTTACAGTGTTAACTGAGATGTGGCATCAGTCCCAGCTTCCCACAGGAGCCAGATGGCTTATAGTTTAGCATGTTCAAGCCTGAACCTGAACCTGGTAGTTGGTCATTAGAGGATAATTCTGTTTACTTTCAAGTTGTGCCTGGAAGGAGAACATTTTTTACACCTGTTTTTGTACTACACTCACAGTTATAAATATGCAGTACCCATATCCCCCATAATGGGTGGGAAAATACTGGATATTGGTACTGGCCTCAAAAAACATTGATGCATCTTAAATTTTCACCAAGCTCACATCTTTGCTGAAACATCATATGTAATTTGCAGTGTAATTTTTAAATTTCACTGATGATCTCCACAGCCATAAAATGTCTTAGGGTTTCTATTATCGTTTTTTTCCAAGAACGTTCCTTGTTTTCCCACAGTACTACGGGTTCTTCTCTTTTATTCAAGAAAATATAGTTTCTGGTCCACTATTTTTATGCGTATGGGGCCTTTTCAACAATGAATTTCAAGATTCAAGTTTCAAAGTTAAAAATATTGAATATAAGCCAAAAATAAAAAGAAAGAAAACTGGTCAGGAGTGATCAGTGATCAGCAGCCTCACTCCAAAAACATCAGTCCCAGTATAAAACCCCACATTGTTATCACCTACATGTGTCAGACTCTCCTTTTGTTGACACGCTCGGTGACGTGTCATCGCTAACTGATGTGTCCTTCCTGCCTGCTGTGTTGCAGTGACAGCTACATCGTGCGCGTCAAAGCGGTGGTGATGACCAGAGACGAGTCGAGCGGTGGCTGGCTGGCGCAGGACGGCTGCCTGAGCAGAGTGGGCGTCTGCAAGGTGCTGTCAGCTGAGCTGCTGGGACGCAACACATTCCTGATCCACGGAGAGCGCCTCAAAGACAAGCAGGTTGGTCCAGTGACACCCCGGATATCACCTGTTAATCAGTCCGAGTGGGCGGGACTTGGATTTCCCGTCGATGGAGTTTGAGTTTCTCTTTTCTTTGTCTGTTCAGCCATGGTGGCTACCACTCCCCATGCTAACTACCCAGTTCCTCTTCTGTTTATTCCAGAACAAACATAAAATATAACACTTCCTGTGCAGCAGGAAAATGCTTCCAGACAAAGCAAATGAAGTATAGCTTTACGTTCTGGATATGGGCTGGTTCACTGCTGTATTACAGTAGCTAGACAGAACACAGAAATTTATTTCTATAAAAATGACGTAGATTGTCATTTTAAGTTAGTAAAGTTTTGCACAGTGACACAGCAGACATGATAAAATGCAATTATATGTTGATATAGTGTAATAAAAGTTAGAAATCTCTTCACGCTCACGAGGATCCCATGGTGTTCTCATGGTGCACGGGAATGCCCACTGCTTTGATTGGTTTATGGGGTGCAAGAATGCCCACTTGTTTTTTTTT
>OMLF01043996.1:16010-39862 GCA_900302615.1 Holocentrus rufus
CAGAGGTAGCTCTCACCAGGGAGAGGAAAGTGAAAGGAGGCAACATTAATCAAGCGCCGTTCAGGCTGAGGGCACAGGTGATTGATTGGATGGCTCTTTCAGAGGAAATAGGAATTCTGAGGAGTATACTATCCATATATCCGTCTGGTCAATTAGTTTGGATTCCTCCACCAACGAAAGCATTTGAACTGCATGAGGTCAAACCCGGTGTCAGCAACACTCCAAAAACAAAAAGCGTTGAAAAGTAAGAGATGCACGCCGGTGAGTGCACAGCTATGACTGTCCTCAAAACGATTTGATTGGTGATTTTGACCCAGTGCATTTAAACTATGTGACCGAACTAAGAAAACAGTATTTACCCAGGAGAGACCCCCGAGTTGCACCATCTTGTTTACAGGAGCATCCTAATGTGACAGGGATTAAACAAGTCAACACACAGTCATGACACACACACACACACGCACACACACACACACTCCTCCCTGTTCTAATCTAGCCCCTGTGTGCTCAGATAGTGTTGTTTCTCTTGATGGGCTATGGATGTGAGGGTGATTTTTGTATATCAATAGATAATGAGTAGACTGATTAGTTTAATACACTGCAAAAACTCTGCCAGTAAGCTAATCAATTTGTTTCCATAATAGAATCAAGTGTCATTTTCTTAACGTTAGTGGGCGGATTTGCCTTATTTCAACATATTTATACTTTTTCACTAAGATTTTGAAACTGTTTAAAAATATTAGAATTACCCGACAGCAATATTATGTTAAAAACCATAAGCGTGTTGAAAAATAAACCAAATTGGGTACATGCTAAGTTGCGGCTAAATCTCATGCAAATACCTCCATAATGATTAATGACACCAGTTTGGTACCTAAAACCCAAAGTGACATGCAGAAAGACACGAGGACAAGATGTAGGGGTTGTGTGTGTTAAAGACTGACCGGCTTGCTTGAAGACATGGAGCTAAGGGTGCTGATGCTGTTGGCGTCTGTGACCACCATGGCTGAGGGGAAACGTGATGGGTGCGAATATTGTGGGGGCTCCTGCTTGTGAGGATACACTGCAAAAGAAAGCAAAACACAATTATAATTCTACTCTTATAAAATGAAAGAAAGAACACAATATGTCAAGATTGGTATGAGGTTGAAAGCTACACTAGCCAACTGTTTACAATGTTGGCACCAAATGGCACCAAAGAGGTTAACTGAAAATTTTTGACTTCAGTTCCAGGCAATTATATAACAGGACCACACAAGCAGCTGGTCTATATACTGTATATGGTATATATACTGGTATATATACTGCACTGCAATACGTGAAATCACACATGCACAATATTTTATTCTATTCCATTTTTAATTCTACTTATTCTTATTTAATATAAGCAGAGTCTTGTCAGAAGATCTCAGGCAGATATAAGAGGGTGCTAATCAATGCCCTTTAAAAGTAACTAAGTAAGCAAAAAAAAAAAAAAGTACTATACAACTGACCCTATTCATTTACAACGGCTAGCACACAAACAAAAAGAAGACAGAAGGAAGTATATGCTACTGACTGTGTGAATGTGTGACAGTAGCCATGAAGGGCTGCTGGCTCATGTGGCTGGGAGACTGCTGCATCAGGCTCTGCTGGTGGGGGCTGTGCAGCTGCTGAGAAAACTGCACTGGCTGCAGCGCTGCCAAACTGCCTGCCACACTGTTGATCACTGGCACTGTTTGGGACTGCGATGTATTCAAACCTGGAGAGGCACAAAGGGACCTTAGTGACTTCAGACCAAGGCAAAAATGACTGGAACGACAGTAACGAGAGGGATGGGAGACTTACTTTGTGCTATAGCCATGACTCCAGAAAGAGGCATGATGAGGTTCTGTGTCTGCTGATGTGCATGATGGGAGCTGTGGATGTTGGTCAGTGTGCTCACAGGAGGAAGTCCTCCACCCGAACCTGAAATCTGGAGAAAGAGCACAGAGAGATAAAGAAACCTGCAATAGTTTTGTGTCTGTAATATTTGTTATGGTCTACTGCAATGCTCAAAGTTGTGAGAGCATTTATTATATACAGTCACATAATTTGTTTTCAAAGTGAAACAGATGTTGTCTGCTGAACAAGCAAATGAGATAAATGTTGACTTAGTTCTGCTGCTTTTGTATAATACTATGCTTGTGTAACACACTTATACACGGCACACAAGCAAATACTGATAAGGAACAAAAGGTGAAGAAAAAAACTGTACAAAAAATGTCAGCATGGAAGGCTGTGCGTATGTGTGTGTGTGTGTATGCGTGCAGATTGTCATGCAGACGTGAAATGAGCTTGTATGTGTGCACTGCAGAGGTGTGCATGCATGTAGCACTGACTGCTGCCAGGTTTCTACTTGCATTTCCGTGAAAATTTGAATGAATACTAAATTGTACAAAACAACATTGCCCTGTATGAGTACAATGGCTTTCTAGATGGGGATCCTCCCACCACAACGGGGCTACATGCATTTGACTAGGCTGCACTGAGAGGAGGAAAGAGTCAAACGTTCATCTGCAGATAAGAAACTGTCAGCTCTGACCCTCTGCACACCACACTGCCTGCCCTCTCTACAGTAATTTGACTTCATACTGGCTTAACAGGGAGAAGTGCTATGAATAACAAAGGAAGTTAGTCACAATACTGATACAATACACGAGTTGTATTATTTTATATTGTATGGCAATTTGGTTTTGGGCTGAAGAACAATATTTGTCAACAATATTTTGACTGCAAGTATATCAAAAATGCTGTTGCACCACTCAAACGGTATGGATCCATACACGGATTTTGTTTTCCCTGACCAAATATTGGACTAGGGCAGAGGGGGAAACTCATTCCCTTCTCTGAAAAAACATTGAACATAATCAAATACTGACGTTATTTTCTCTGGCAGAACAAGCAGCACTCTCCCTGTGGCTTCTCTTTGCACGGCATTTAATCAATAAGAGCAGAATGTTTCTTTGTCAGGTTTATTGGCTGAGCAATGAACATGCCTGGTTCACTCTGGTGAAGGCTGTGTGCGAGTCCAGCCATGGCCTGCCACCCCGTCTCCACCTTCCAAATAAAGCAGCACAATGTGCTAATTGTTGTCTCTTGCCAGTGGGTCTGTGGGAGAGGAGGTTCAAGAACCTGCTTTGTGCGCTTATGCTAAATGCAGGCCAGGTCTTATCTAATCTCAGGCCACGAGGGCCCAGGTGTGTTCACTCACCATCTTGGCGTCAGGTGACAGCAGACTGTGGCTAGGGTCCAATCCGCCCGGAGACACCTGCTGTAGCACCGACTGGCTGGTCGCCATGGCGTTACTACCGTGGTGACTGATGGCCGTGGAGGAGCTGACCTCACCTGGTCCCTGGCTATACCGGACTGAGGAGGCAATGGGCAAGAGGGCAAGAGGGAAAGAGAGGGAAAACATATTGATATCAGTCTTTCTTCTTGGTTTACAACATCTGCGTCACACAGCTAGGGCTATATGGGGCAGAGAGATAGCGGCCTTTGGCAAGCAGTGCCACCATCACTCCAGTCAACCAGACTCACCTGCTCTTTGACTCAGACAGAGGAGAACAGAGCAAACAAACACACTGACCCTCCCACTGCTGCTATCTGCTTAGCTCAGCCAAGGCCGCTCGCTGTGTACACGCACTCACAACAGCAGCCCCGCAAAACTCCCATCAGACTTTCCTGAACTCATCCGTAACCAATGCCGATGTCGATAACGATGAGGCATTCGTAAATGTGTCCATACGAAATCTCACTATGATGTCACATATTCACAAGACTTCCCGGAAATGAAGCTGTGGGGCTTTTTAAGTGCTATCAAGTAATCCTATGTCTAGACTTCTTATTTGGGGCCAAAGGAATGCTTGACCCTCCTCCCATCCCCAATCAAAATGCTTGTTTGCCAATGCTGGCCCCCTCTGATACCAACAGAGTAAACATTACACAATTACAAGCGATGTCAAACACATTCTTATCCTGTGGTCTCAGCCTCACACAGAGAGAGCGTCCCTCCCACAGCGGGTGCTCTGAGAGGCCTTATGTGACAGCGTTAGAGACAGACTCTGTTTGCACTCAGATCTCCGATCTTCCCAAAGCCCCCTGTCCCTGACCCGGGTATGACGACGGCTAAAGTCGGTCACAGACATGACAGGACACATTGATACATGTGATCATTCAAGGTAAAGGAGGGAGAGGCAAAGCTTCATCCTCCGACACCAAATGTGACCACTGGGTAATGTTTAAACCCTAAATAGTATGCTGAATGCTTGAATCACAGCTGAACAGACAATTGCACCTATGATTTCGATTCAGGTGTGGCAGGAAAAAAAATTACACATCCTGCTGCCTGTTGCTCTTGCATAACACCATTGGCAATTTACTGGACAAAAATCTATATATTTCAAATCATATATCGTATATTGCTCAAACCTTTGCTCTTTCAACTGTGCACTGCTTTTACAAGTCACACGGCAGTAATCTCAATCATCTCGCGGCAGACACAAGACATATAATTACGCTTACAAAGATGTCTGAAGCCAAGACGCTCGGCCATATTTCATCTTCTAAGTACCTGTCTTCCATTTGGACCGTCCCACAAGAGGACCATAGACTTCATATTGTCTTCAGCAACATACTAGCAACCCCACAACACTCCACCGTGCCTTGTAAACACTGCTGAGGAACAATAAAGCACTCCATTGGACTCATGACCCCCATTGCCACACAATGGTAGAGGACTCATAAACAGGCAGTTATCTTGGAGCTGGGTAACCTCTTAAAGTGTCAGGGGGAGAAGGATGCTATTCAGGCCAGGTTTGTGTCTTTGTGTCCAGCAGTAATTCTAGCGGCGGGGAACCTCCATGTAAGTAAGGAGAGTTTCCGCCATCAACTAAGACACTCTGGGTCTTAGTGGGAACAGCATGGGAACAGTATGGGTCTTTGAACCGGTTGTCCAAAGACCCATCTGAAGGATGCCCAAGTTGAGGTTCAGAGTCTAACTTTGATGGCACCATTACGAGACATACTAAGACTATTATATCTGGACTGTTATCATTATCAATCATCCCTTAAAGGTCTTTAAAGGGAAGATCAAAAATGTTCAATAGATGTACAGATCATTACATAGCCACGACGCAAAGAAAGGTGACATCCTATGATGAAATACGTCAAGTCATGTAAAAGACCCACACAGGACCGAGCAGCGCTGTTTGAGAGCAGGGGGAGGGCGAGAACCTTCGAGGGGGAGTGGTAGCGAAGAACTGCAGCAGGGTTAAAAGGCTCTCGCTCCTTGTGTGACCCATGTAATATCAAAGCCTGCCTCCCCAACCCCAGGCAGTGCTCATTGTAGTGCCAGTGCATATGATAGACCTCCTGGGTCTCTGCAGGACGTATCCAGTCTTTGTGGCTCTCTGGGACACACAAACCAGTGCAAAGTTGCAGTCCCAGGCCATCCCTTCTGTATCTTTCCCATCTCTAAGCTAGCCTGAGGTAACAGAAAGCAACACAACCCACGGACAATCCCCCCTGCTACTGTGTCTGATCGGGAACTTCTGAGTCTGCTAATTTTGTACGGCAGAGAAAGCTTACACAGCGCTGACTTCATTTGTTGTGCTCTTGTTTAAAACATTTAAAAGCTGTCAAATTATCTTTCCTTTGAGTCATTTTGCAAAATAATTACATTAAATAAATAAGGTATTTTATCCCAGCTAAGGTTTGTCAAAAGGCAGTAAAATCCTATAATTTAGTCAATATATTTAAAATATTAATTGGCAGAGGAAAGTTTTAAACTCTCCTCGCAGAGATTCACCAATAAGGTTGATTACTTAACCTCAGTAAACACAATATTACTGGATGAACAGAAAGTAAATATTACATTGGAAAGCACAGGTGCATGTTCACATATGCCTGATAACAAAAGATGTAATCTGTGTTGGATCAATTTCAATTCTGAAAGTAAGAATGGACATAACTAAAACCACATGTCATACTGTTTGACTGTTTATCCAGTTGTGACCAACCAACCAGTGAACCAAAACAGAATCAATAAAAACTCCCAAACGCAGGGGTTTTTCTTAGATCTGACCCAGCAGTGACCTCTCTCATATAACTGAAGGTGTGGCGATAGTTTAAGGAGGGGGCTACAAGCTTTCTCTATAGATGTAGAACGGGTCATCAGTCCTGTCTGGCCAGAAAAGAGCCAATACTCCAGTGGACAGCTCCTGCTGCTCCAGGTCTGCACCCAGCCTCAGCAGCTATACTAATGTCCATAAAGGTGAGGGGGGAGGCTTTAAAATTGGTCCTCCTTAAGGCCCAGGAGAGATAAATGAACCTAGGTTACAGTCACTGCAGTCTTCTAATACACCACAGACAATGGGACCCCCTGCCAAGCCAGGGTATAGAGAGGAGAAGTCAGAGGAGCCCCTTATCAAAGGCCTGGGAGATGTAGTAGCAAAGGATTTTAATTGTCCATTAAGCATGCATAATACAGGCCGTGCCCTAGCAACGCAATGAGATGTCCTGCTGGGATATTATTGTCAGGCCAGGGGCTGACACTGAAAAACAGCTGATGCTGTCGGCAGGATGCCAGCAGGACGCCTTGTAAGCAGCCAACTAAGGGCTTGGGGGAGCAAAGTGCCAGCCGCCGCTGACCCTTCCCTTCTGCCTCTCCGGCCCTCCTCCCCTCCTCAACAAGCCTATCGCTGACCCCTCTGCCTCTGCAACCTGAGGTCAATGCCTGGTCAGGTGTTCTGGGTAAAAAACCTCAAGCAAACAGACAATCCACAAGTGGGACCAGTTTATCCAAAGGTAAAAGAGCAAGCCAAGGCAAACAGTTTGTTTTCTCTTCAAAGCTCCTCTCGTGTTCTAACACGAGAGGACAACAATAGGCTTTGATTGAGTTTCTCAAATCACAGTTTTATAGGGGGTGAGTGATGGCACAGGGGATAATGCTCTGTGAAGCCTATCGTTTTTATGTCATATACACCAGCTAGTATTGACACTAGTCAATACTCAATTACACCAAATGCAAACAACAAGCAGGGGTGAAATGGTCAGCACAATAATACTTAGCATTTCCTTGTTTTGGCAGCTCTCTGAACGGAGTCATTAGCAGCCAATGTGGGGGGAGGAAATGTGGAAATTAAGGTGTTATGTTGAGGTAATTTGGATGAGTCTGTCCCCCTCCCTGACCCTGGCCTGACCCTGGCCTGTCACAGGATTGCTGCCCTTTGTGCCACGCTTCTCCATGCTGACTTTGGAGTGGAGATTGCAGGTACAATGTGGATTGTTCTCAGTGTGTTTTCAAAGATCAGAATAACAATGGCATTTGCTCAGCTCACTCACTCATGCTCATTGATCACTTGTCCCCTCTCCCTCTCCCTCTCTGATCTCATCAACTGTGCCCCTCTCCTTGTTTTCAGTACTTTTCAGTGAGAAAAATATATACATTATAGTTAATTTGACCATTACTGCCATAGGATTTAAAGGATAAAACAAAAACAAGAAAGAAAATAGCAAAAATGACACAGAACTGCATGAATTTTGCCAGTTGCAATGCATTTTCTCTGGTTGTGAATCCATGTTGGTGTCCCGTTTGGGGAACGGCAGACGTGTGTGCTTCTTTATTTTGTTAGGGAATGTAGGAGCGTCCTTAAATTTCATCTTGGTATGTGTATATGGTTATCCTTTGACGAGTGCAGCATTTAAGAAATAATAATTAAAGTCAATCAATTATCATCAAGTATGGTGTGTGCCGTATGTGATGCTGCACTACATGTGAAGTGACGCTACCTGGCATCTTACTAGGAGGCGATGCGCTGGTCTGGGGGTGATGCGGCGAGCTGTGTGACAGCAGAGGGTTGATGCTGTGAGTCGGTGGATTGTAGGCATCCATGGCCAACTTCTGCCTGAAGGCTTCCTCCTTGCGCCGGTTGGCAAACCAGTTATAGACGCGTACCTCGGTGACCAGATTAGAGCCGAGGCCGTGAGCTTTGGAGGGGGAAACTCCTCTCTGAAGACACTCAGCTCTATAGGAGATAGAGGGATATAGTGTCAACAATACAAGGAGGGGAAATGGGGTGTAGCTAATAATTTCAGAGGTGGTTACATTCTATATTTATAAGGAGTAAATGTTTGTTTTTTTTCACCAACCTGTTGCATTCTTCCACCAAGGCCTCCCTCTCCTCCTTGCTGGGGTTCTTCTGCCTTTCGTAGGCCTGGTAGAGGATTTGTTGGGATGCGGGCCCCCATTTGAAACGGTTACGTCTCATTTTCTTGCAGGAGGGTTCAATGCCAGCGTCGTCGCCAGGCTGCCCCATGCCCTGACCAGACGGATTGTACTCTGGGAAAAAAAACACCGGATCCTGATTGCCTTTGTCTGTCATATTGCTGCCAGAATCTTGCACTGCCTGGTTGAACTCTGAAAAATAAGAAGAGGTACATTTGATAAAGCTCAAATCCCTTTTGGATGTATTTTACTGAAAAACAGAGACACAAATGACAATATATAGAGAAGTCATCACGGCTGATAATTGTGCTGCTTTCAATCCCTGAACAGATTCATATCTTTATTACGGAATAAGATGAACTGCGGTCATATAAAGGGACCGGAATATGTCCTGCATTGTTTCTCGTTAGGGACAAAAACACAAAGAATGACGACCATTCTAGCTGAAGTTTGAAGTTGTGAGGACAAATGTTATCTGGACATTTCACTCAGGGGATGAGAAAATGTAAAAACCGTGTTAAATCCCTACAGGGTGGAAACCCCAGCAAAGAGACGTGCTGCTGCCATCACATTACAGTCCAATGCCAAGCTGTGAGAAACTCAAATATTAACTTACGTCTGAGAATTTCCCGCTGTTTCCTGACATACCAGGTGTACAGGGCCGCTCGCTTCTGCGTTTTCATGGGCGTGCCTTTGTTGAGGTGCTGGGAGAGGTGAGACTGGTTCAGCCCCGTTATGTCCACCACCTCCCGTTGGGGAATGTTGTGCTGCTGCATGTAACCTTTGATCATGCGGGCAGCACGCCACGGATCCTCACTGGGTTCAGATAAAACACAGGGGAAAACAGCAGTCATTTCACAACTGTGCTGTGTGATACATTTTGCCACAAAGGGAAGAAATGGAGGGAGAAGCCACCTTTAACCCACCTTTTTAAAGGCTGGCATAAATTCTTTTGACGTACAAGTCATAGTAAACAGTGTCACACTAGGTAAGCTGTGTGAAGAAAGGGCCTTGGAAAAAGCATAAATTCACATTGAAAATATAAACAAAAAGATAACTGATTTTTGTTGAAACTTCTTGTTGTTAGGATTTGTCTGTTAATGACATTTACCCATGTTCTCTCTTTATTAATATATTTCTATAGTCTATTTGTAATGTTGCCTTTATATAATGATCATACACCCAGCCACTCATGGACTTATTCAGTCCCTGTGGCTTCCCTGTTTTGCAAGGCCTCCAGTTTAAAGGGGCTGTAAGGATAATAAGTGCCCTCACAGACAACCCGTTTATCATTGTAGCCCACTCAATAGGCTGTAAATACTTTCAAAGGTTAGTTCAAGTGACTTCATTGAGGTTGAGAAACTTGACTTAGCATTTGTCACCTATTCTTCTGAAATCAGCCTCAAAACAATTAAATTTGTTCCATTTTGCAGAAGACTGCCATCAAAATCTAAATGTATGGAGTACTATGCCCAGTTTATAATACTGTATGTTAGCTATACTCTGTATAAGTTGCCAAACCTACAAACCTTGTAGAAAGTTCTGAAATTCTGTAATAATTACAAAATTGAAAAAAGAAAGAAAATGAAAGAAAAAAATATTATAAGAAAAATATATTATAAGTTTTTTTTGACGGTACATTTGGTAATTGGCCTGTGTAAGAGTAAAATCAAATGTGCCAAAAAATAGACTGCTTGCTATCTTTAAGGTGCCAAACAATTAAATAAAATATGGAGGGCCTATTTATCAAGTTAAGATTTTTAAACTTCTGTTCTTTGACTGCTTGTCATGAAAAGACAATTTAAGGCCTAATTTATGGGGCATGACTGCATGTCTTTGAAACGCCTGGGTTTTCTTTCCTCTGAACTAATTTATGTCGATGAAGAGCAGAATCCAAGAAGAAAGTTATATACATATTTTCTTAAATTCCACAAGGGCGGTGCCATGGATACAAAAATTTTGAGCACATTTATAATAAATGCATAAATAAATAAATAAAAGAAACGACTCAGCTTTAAGCACAAGTCCCCTTTACGTGCAGTTGGCCTAATTTTACCAGCGCGCAAGTGTGATAAAAAAAACACGGAGGTAAAATTGACACTTACCCTATAATCAGAGATTAGCAGCCCAGACCCACTGACATCGGCAATTATGGCAAATCTACACACGTCTGTTTGTTTTGGAGAATGTCGAGACCTACATCTAAGTCTGTGGGTTAAGTGGGAGATGTTAGTTTATAACTTTTGACAATGAATAACCAGATCTCCATTCACTCTAATCACACGCCACTGTGTATCTTTCAGTTGATGATTTATAGAATAAAATTAATAATAACTTAACTACACGTGGGTTAGTTTTGATATTCTTCCGGTCTTGCTGCTATAGCCTATAATATTAGTTTAACATTGAACTATATTGTTTTAGAGGACACAATTAAAAATAAATGGATTAGACCTAATGCTCCCCTGCACTTTCTTTCTCTTGATAGATTTACTGAAAAAGTAATGTAGGAGAAAAAAAAATATAAACGGTTTCATCATTAATAAAAACATTATTCGAATTATTAGTACTTTTGTTATAAATGTACATTATTTTTGTTGTTGTTATTATTATTATTAATATAAATGGTGATAGAAGTTATTTAAAAAAAAATCGCAAAGCAAAAGTTGCTTTTTATGTATAGGCCTACTTTCTCCTCATGTAGCCCACTGCAGGATTTTTATCTTTGTGAGAGGTGGAGTATAGTTAATTATAAATAGCTCTAGCTTCAGTTGATATTTTGCTAAGGTAAAGAAATAATAATCCATGTGGATAATTAGTAACCAGAATGTGAAAACAAAGCAGTGGCGGGTTATTTCAAACTTGTAAACAAAGATAGAAAAGGTAGTTTTGTCTACCCTGTGTATTATAGTGACTATTGTTATTATTTTATTTATTTATTCATTTATTTTCATCATTAGGCTAACTTTTAACCGACCGGAACTTTAAAAAAACGAGTGCGCAAAAGTACGCTACAAAGAAATTACACCATATGGACGCTTGCCGTTTTAAAAAAATTCCTCATCGATTTAATCGGTTTTATCTTGTTTTACCCCTCAGTTTCTACCTTGAGAAAAACATTATGATGCCTGAAACTCACGCTAACATGCGGTCGACCTCCGCTCTCTGCTCGGCGGCCTCCTGGGTGTTGAGAGACTGGAGCTCCTTCAGTATCGGCGGCGTGTCAAACTCGTCCCCGTCCTCGGAGCCCTCGTCCCCGGACAGTTTGCCCTTGCTGTGCCCGTTGGTGAGCGTGTGAAAGACGGGCTTTGAATCCGAATCGCTCCCGTTCATTTTAGCACTCGGAGGAGCCGGAGACATCTGCAGGTTCTCCAGTTTTACTCCAAAGCCGGCCGGGCTCGGGTCCATATCATCCAGGGCTTGGATCAAAACATCTTTGGTAACTCCTGAGTCCAACAAGGCGCTGAGAAGTTCCTGCTGCAGGGAAGTCAGCTTGGATACCATTTTAGAGAACATTAAAAAAACATATAGGCCTATGTGTGCGTGTGCTGCAATAGAGGGAAAGGGGAGGATAATAAAAAGGGAAATAAAAAGTTGTCTTCCTCTCTGGTCCAGTGTTGAGCAGAGTTTTGTCGCTCCTGACACCTGCTCGGAGAAGCCTGTTCACTTCCCTGTTGAGGGGAGGATGGAGCTAATTTGTCATGATGCTTTCCCAGCGCAGGGGAATATAAAACATGGTAATTAGTGGGCCGGCTGATGGGGACCTTTATGCAAATCCTGAGAATAAGGCCCGCTCTTGCTGAGGTAGACATGTGTTTACACTGCAGCACTGTTGCTTTTATTGGCTAGTCTTATCAGCAAAACTTTCATGGACTTTGGACCCTGTTGTATATGCCATAAAGACTCTCAAGAAAGAGGAGCGCAACATATTTCCATCGCTATCAAACTGTCAGAATATTCTAATAGTTTTTATCACTACTGTCATTATTATAATTATTATTATTATTCGTACAGTTGTAGTAGTGGGCTGTAGTAGCATTATTATTGTTATTCTTAGTGTTAGTAGTTATTATTGTTGCTGCTGTTGTTATCATCATTTCTAAGTTGGTTTCCTTTTCTATAGAATAATGTAATGTCCTGCAAATAATCTCATGCTATGAAGCCTGATAGAAACGTTTTAACGTTTTTAACTTTTAAAAAGCAATAGGAAGAACTTTTCCCATGCCAGCATTTTTCTTTACTTTCTCTAAATGACACAAGTGGCCATATAGGAAACAGTGAAAATAATAAAATAATCCAAATTAATTCCTTTATCGTTCTTTATCGTTAATCCAGAACTTGTATGCAAGTTTGAGCCTCAAGTTTCACACACCGTAAGTAATGATATAGCCGTGAATACATAACAGGTGGGTTAATCTTTTGATGGTCATCATAAGGTGGATACAGCCTTGGATAACAACAAAGATGAATGCGTTCATTTACGCTTTATCTTCATATCTTACACCAGTGTGATATTATTTGCCTACTATACATTGACATCCTTAAGATTGTTTTATGTCAGCATTCCGCAAATTAAATGAAGATTTTAATCGAGTTTAGGCGCGTTTACTCGTCACTGCATCCCTGGTACAGAAGCGCCTTCCTGACTATTCAAACATATAAGCCTGGACTATAGGGCAGAGGGATGTAAAATATTCAAACCAGCAGGTGCGGAAAAATGTTTAGGTGTTTTTTCGTTGCTCTCTGACTGTACAAAGCAAAACAAACCCAGTCATATAAAGGGAAAACTTGTTTGAACGACCCCGAATAAGCCCTAGGTCCCATCTATGCACCTGTAAAATGTCTAGCCAATTATTGGTCAGATGTGTAATCTTCCAGTGTAGTATCAATGTGGTTGATCATTAGTAATAGGCAGGATAGCCCTAAACTTAGGCCCTTTATTCATGAGCAATGTGAGACTTTCATAAATATAATGTAGCCTATGTTGTAAGGGAGGGTCAGTAAGTGTATTGGATTTATAATCCCAGTCTTTGCGATAAAGGACTATAGTAGGCTAATAACTAGAGCAATATTGTACACATATAACACATAACAACAAGAAATGTCCCAGTTGGAATATTAGACCTATGATGATACCGGGAATATAAAACATCATAAAGTATGATAAGGTTATTATAAATTCACAACTGAGCAGCAGAGACACACACACATAAGCCCATATGGGGAAATTATATGATTATCGTGTTTTTGAAATAGCGACTTTTAATTGGATTGCTTCACCTTTCCTTTTAATGAGGAACATCATGAAACATTTTAAAAGTGCGCCTCATCTAGACGAGTGTGGCGCTCTGGGTGTCATTACACAGATAATGCAACTCAATCGATCCGCGCTCTCTTATCTCTGCCATTGTTACATGTGTGTAAAGTTTCCTTGAGATGCACACCTTACCTGCCCTTCGCACTGGTGTAAAATGCCAGCCCGTGTGTGATGTGGGTAACGTTAATAACCCGGCTGAAACAGATAAATTACAGTCTGTCTGCAGGTCTGTCTTCTCAGGTGACAACTTAATGAGTCAATTGTTAGCTTTTTGGACCCAAAGGAACTGATTGATTTTCTTAATAACAGAATAAATGGGCCATTTGTTGTCTGCCACTAAACCCTTTCAGACATCAGCAGTTGCATGGGAAAGAAGGATTAATGTAAAAGTTGGATCATTTATAAACTCAAGAGGGTGTATGAGTGAGCCTTATATGTCTACTTAAAAAGTAACAGATACCTCCATTTAAATGAGTTAGACAATATTAATGTGTTACTTAATTATAACAATTCAAAATGAGTCACTAATATTACTCTATTGGCTAAATTCAAATGAAAATTCATGAACCTAAACCCAGAAATATTATGGATTATATTTAAAGAGAGACATTTTATTCATTTAGAGGTAACAATGCTAAATACAATAAAACAAGTAATATCTATACAGGTTCCAGTGTTAACACACGCATGCACGCACGCACGCACGCGCGCGCAATAAAGAGATGCTTGCACTGGATGAAAAAAAAAGTTTTGGATGTATATATCCGGGAACTTTCACATGCTCCCATTTAAATCTGTCATCCATTAACAACAAATAATAACAAACGGCAAAAACAGTTGATCCAGTACAGACCGTGGTGCCTGTTGTGAAAGCGGCCTGCGCACTGGAGCGTGGCATAGAACAGCCCATTGCGTTCTCACACAAGTTAGTGACACACAGGGACGGTTGAGCAACAAGGACCCGGACCGTCCACCTGCTGTCATCTCAGTCTCAGTATTAGCCATAGGATTTATGAACAAAGAGATCTTGAGGTTATATGGCCTCACTGTCATGTGGTGTTTGACTGTTAATATTGAAATGATGAAACACATCAGGACCACCAAAATATATGCAAATCTCACAGCAGAGCACAGGTGTCCAGTTTTTTTTCCAGCCACCATCCACAGTTGAATATTTGGCACAGATGGCATAAAACTGATACAACATTAAAACACTTGAATAGTTTTACACAACAGGTAAACCCGCCACTCTTTTGCCTTGTTTGCCCTCAGGCCTTTTTTATGTCCTCGGTGCAGTGTCTTTACCATTCAAATGTCAACTGCAACTATGAGATAGTGTGCTGTACTTTGATAAATGTGTCATCTTCCCATTGTTTCTTCACCAGAGACTGGAAGTCATAAGAGTGAATCACTCAGTGTCGTCTGATAAGAGAAGTTTCAAGATAAAATCAGATCATAGCTTAATGCATGGAATGTAGGAAATCCCGAGGAAAGAGATAGTGATTGAGCAACTGAATACATTAAACCTACAGCTTTTATGCAAATATCATAAAGCATATAGAGTAGGCTTATCCCTTTTCATCAAAGAGGCAGATGCTGGATCAGAGCTGGATCCAGCCAGTCTCGGCCTGTTCTCAGTCATCTTCGAGATTCTGGGAGGTACTCTGAGTGCAGGTGATGATGACCCAAGGGCGGCTCGGCTGCCATTGGTGTCTTCACTGACCTCTCGCAACCTCTCGTTCGTCATCCCGCAGCCTGGTCGGTGCACAGAGCGGAACATTTGGAAACCGACTGGAAAGGGCAAGGGCTGCATGGCATGTGCGTGCGATTCAGGAACCATCGGCCATGTACCGTTCCATAGACTGAGCTGGACCTTACCCTCGCCTGAACTCTCTAACCGCTCATCTCTCCTTCCTGGGGGCCCTCGATGCAGCTGTTTACTGTCACACGTTTCCTTGCGCTGTGTTTTCTGACCTCATGCCCATAGGTTCCTGTAAATTCAACGACTTGCCAGACTTTCCAAAATCCTCAATGAATTTAGTCTAGAAGTTTTGACTGCTTGTTACGCTTTGACATATTGTCTCAGTATATTCCCTGGCAGTGCCCCAGCTGAGGTGCATGACGGGACAAATCAAAGAGAGCAACCTTTGAAATAAGAAGGAACAGAAAGGTGCGTTTTGCCTGATTTGGCACAGTTTGCAGCGTCTGTGATCTGTGAAGAAAAATGTCCCTGTTGACTTAACGCAATATTTTTCCAACCAGGAAGTGTTAGGAAGAAAAAAAATACCCCAAGGGAGGACCTAGATTATAAAAATACATGATAAGCACAGGGGTGTAAAGTACCTATTTCCATCTATTCTGGTGAACTACCTGAAGCCCAGATAAAACCTCTGTTAATCATGTTAAATCCCAGGTCCATTTTGTGATAATCAGGTGTCGTTTTCAAGTTGCCCAACGATGTTATCTGTCATAAATCCATCAGTGGTGAAGACTAATTCTGAAAGTGCTTTGATTGCATCACAGTTTCTCCTCTCTGGATGGAGTGGTGGCTTTAATCTCTATCAGAGTGATGGGATTTCATCACTCTGCCCATGAATCACAGGAGGATTGTAGCATGGACAAGCGTGCATAAGAAAAAAAAAAGGAACACAAAGAGATAAAGAGAGCGTTTTGCTTGAAACTGACTGATGCATATGAGGATAAGGAAGAGGAAAGTGATGAAGAACGCCGGTATCTGTCCACTCCTCCCAATGACTAAACATGACCTGTGGGTGATCCTGCCTGGGGAGAGCGAGGGAGGCCGTGGCTGCCAGCCTGTAGCCCTCGGGGCCCGTCTCACTGTGTTGGGACAGTGTTGGCTCTGTCAACATGCAGTGGAGTAAAGGTGTGTGTGTGTGTGTTTCTGTGGGCCTTTCTTGAACCAGACCCAAGACTTGAAAGTCTCTGGGCCATGTTTGCTCTCATGACTGCACAAGGTGTGTATGCGTGCATGCGTGCGTGTGTGTATGTGTGTGTAGAGACGGAGCTTTTCCTGCTCTTTTCTTTTGTTAAATCATGTCAGATCATAGCAGCTTTGAGGCTAAACTGCTATTCACTGTTTGAGCCGCGCGAAAAACTGATCCCGTCCCATTGTTCCCTTTGTTTGATTTCTCCTCAGCGTTTCTCTTGCATCATATTTTTTCAGTTTCACGCAAGGGCAAAGCAGCTGGTATGACACACCAGATGAAGCGATCCTCCATCTGGTGAAGCCCATGCTTTGTGGTCCGCAAAGGATTTTAGACATGAGAGAGAATACTGCAAAGCGGCTCTTGCCTGCTCGTTGGGGCAGTGTGACCCTTTGCATCGTACGCCCCCCCCTTCTCCCCGGCACTCAGCCAGACATCCAGACAGCTACATCCCAGCACCACTAATGCAAAACATCAGAGACCCTAGTCTTTCCAAACAGCTTGATCTGCTCGCCCTGAGACAGGACAGGAGCTTCCCTGTGGCACAAGAGACACAGAATAAGTCAACTATTACACTGGTAGCAACAAAAAAAAACAAGTCTCCATAACTTCTCAGTGATTTTAGACCTGTTGCCCTTACTTCGGTTGTTATGAAGAAATTTGTTGAAAAGGAGACACTTGGTGTGGTGAACTTACTGGACCTTACGAACTTTATTTGCAGAGGCTTGGGGGCCGGTGGGTTAATGCCAAATATGTTTACCCCAGGGGAAAGTTTGATGGTTGAAAAATGAGAGTTTGGCAAAATATGGAGTTCTCAGAAGCGATATTCAGTCACACTATACAAGAGACTTGTGCAGATCACTGGGACCATTTACAAGTTGATTCAGATGGACAACTTGAGAGACCAATGAGACGATGGTGGGCGGGTCTTATTAGCTCCCTTCCTTTTTTCCAGAATAATCAAGGACCTTCTTCCAGGTTTTTTCCTCTTTTTTAACATATTTGACAAGAGTTCATTGCTAGAACTGCACCGATATGTTTTTCTTTTGTGACTGATACCAATATCTGATATCTTCCCACCATTATAGATAGGCATTTTTGTTAGAGCTGTAATCCGAATACAGGTGTGAAACCTGTTTTCTCTCTTTCTTTTTTTCTTTCTTTCTTTCTTTCTTTCTTTTTTAAAGACCATAATAATTTTCGTGTGTTGTCAATTTGACAGCTGTATTAAATAACAGATACTTAAAACAAAGGTCCCACAACTGCCAATTTCATAATCAGTCAAATACTGACAATAAAAATAATAAACTGATATTGCTTTTTAAAGTTGATATCAGCTGATATATTGGTCCACCTGTAGCTGTTCTGTAGATGGGTGAAGATGGTTTTAGTTTATGACTCTTGTCATATGCTGTTTCACCTACTTTTGTGCACTTATTCTTATATTACTTTATCCTTGTTCTTATTCACCTGGCATAAGTTGATTCAGATCTCTGCACATTGTAAATGGGTTGCATTTATAATGTTTTTCTATCTCTCATGACTTCATATGTACATTTGTATGTCTCACTTTCATTCAGACACTGATATCGGAGGTTGGTGCCAAGTAAGGTGGCAACCTGCTAATTAGGAGTGTTTAGGGGTTCAGTGTCTTGCTCAAGGGCACTTCAACATGCTCTCTGAAGGAGCTGGGGATCAAACCAGGAAACCTCTGACAACTAAACAACTGGCCACTCTGTCCTGTCACAGTAATATCACAGCTACCTTGGATCAATAAATAAAAATGTACTTTACAACATAATCAGGGTTCAAGATCGCACATGAGGATGGATGTGTGATAACCGCATCATATTGACAGTGCGGTGGTGTCATGTTTTCAGAAGCATATGTATGTCTGAGGTGTGTGTGTGTGTATGTGTGTGTGTTAGTGGCACTTGTTGGTTGGTGTTCTCCTGAGCGGTCAGTGAACCTGCTGGCCATCCCCTCCTTGTTACTTGTCTTCATCCTCCCCAGCTGCAGCCAAAGCCGCCGCTGCTGTTGCTCCAGCCTGCTGGCTGGTGGTCAATATTGACTCAGGGATTGAAGCAACAGCCACTTTGTCAGAGGATAAGGGGGGCAGAGGCACTATCTCTATGGCATCAGGTAAAAACACAACATGGCTGGTCATCTCATGTCAGAATTACACAAGGACCATTATGATAAGGAACTTTAGTAATCTTATAATACTTTTTAGAATGTTGCAGTGTTTTAAATTAGAAAATTAAAATACCATGCAGCTACTATACATCAATATACTATACATCAATTATATCAGAAAATCCTGTTGTAATATCATAGAAGACAAAAAAAAAGAAAAAAAATAGCATAATGAAAGCTATGATCACTTTTAACTACACATTGATTATCACAGACATACAATAACTCTCTATGGGAATATTATAGGACTATTAGCATGATTTTTCTTAACTTGGGAGGAAAACAAGTAAAACCTTTGAGAATAAATCAAGATAATTCTAGATAAATATGCAGCATGTTAGTGGGTTTTGCATCTCATTTACTACATAGTGATAGTTCCAATATTAAAGCCATGTAGAATAATCACTAAAGACTCACTGACATTTACTCCAGACTCAAGTAAAGATGTCTAATGTACTTTTTAGAATTCTTTATTTATTTTATGTTTATTTGGATTTGGAGTAACATTCTCAACAAGCGTTTAGAAACAATTGCTTGGCCTCTAGTGCGAGCCAATTAATCAGGATCAGCATAGAGGTTAATAGCAGTGTCACAGTCAAACAGACTGACTCAGTGGAAACAAATGAGCCAAAAAGCACACATGGGCACATTGAGGCATGAAAAGAAAACTTCAAGGTAAGTGTTCAGTCCGCCAGCAGGACAACCACAGGGCTTTTTTTTTTAAGGTTAAACAAGAGGTGCTGTCACCAGCGCTAGTGAAAAGTCGGATTAGATAAATGTATCAGATAAGCTCCAGTCTGCTGTTTACCATGGATGACCTGAGCAGAAAGACATGGGGCCAGCTCATTAAGCTGATCTCACACCCTCAGTGGAGCCAGATCCTATACTGGAAATGTGTGCTTTCCATATTTTTGCTTTGAAAAGAAAAATGGCGGCAGGGACAAAGATCTGGTTTATATTTCGCTTCCTGAAAGTACAACTGCTCCCAACACTGTGCAAAGTATGAAGATGTTCTGTTCGCCTGGACAGAGAGACCACATTTATCCCCTAGTTATGTATTAATGATGACAAACTGGTCAAGTGGAGAAATTTGCATTGACTCTGAAACTCTCTCATGAGCTGCATCAAATTGGGATGCTGCATGGCTAGTGGTTCGATACCAGTGGTTCGTCATGCACAGATCTGTGATGTAACCAACCAAACATAGGGATCCTTTTGTTTAAGGGTCAAGTACCAGGAGGTAGGCTACAGCATGTTACCAGCTTTCCCCTGAACCTCTTGTTGAACTCACTGCTGCCACCTAGTGAAAGACTGGACAAACAGCTCCAGTAACATCATGAAGGTGAGGCCACTGAACAGGAGATGTATGCAAAAACATGTACAAGCATATGCACGCCAACATCTTTACATATTGTCACAGTCGGGTGAAAATTCTGTCTCTTAATTTTGGATCACCTGCTCCTTTTTGGGTTGAGAAAGTTAGACAACCCTCGTAATGATGAAACCTTTTCAAAACCAATCAGTTACACACAAAATTATACAGTGGTCAAGCTGTTTTCTTGATATGTGGTTTTCACCCAACAGCACTGCATGCACACTTACACAATTACACACAGTATCACCACTGACCCCATTTTGATCAGACAAACTGTGTGCCAGGTCCATGCAGGGTGTGTCAGTTGTAATAAACCTACTGGGAGGAGAAAATAAAAGAGCATAAACATGTTTAATGAAAGGTTAGCAAATCAGAGCGAAGCCATTAGCTCCTGAACTCAATGGGTAGTCAAACATACATTTACAAGGAAGAGTTTGTGACAAATTATGGCATGATAAGAAGTCTCTTTATTTAGCAATGCATTTGGAAATGTGAGTGAAGTGTGTTTATCAGCTACATTATTTGCCTTGTCCTCATTAACATCCGCATGCTTTGTGAATTCCTTGTAAGGCTTTAGGAGGGAAAAGTCAGTCATACAGATTTTAATTTTGATGCAAATAAAGACTGAATCACACTAAATTTTCCTGTCTAAGATGATGAGTGATTAGTCACAACATTGCAAAAAAATAGTTTTCTATATTTGTTGCATAAGCCAACTAACTGGTGGGAGTGAGGAAAACAGTGTACAGTCTACCAGAATGGATAATAGCTATAACGAAATCTCCTCAAATAAAACCCATTCACTTTCATTTGCCTCTAACACCTACTTGAATACATTTTGTACTGCCGACCTCACACAGTGATTAGGCTCAGTAGGACACAGCAGGGTCAAGGTGTACCCAGAAGAAGTAGTACATGTGATTTTGATCTCCTTCCATGTCTGCCACAGGTTGCCACACTACTTGATGTTTTTCTTTCTCCTTGTCTCCGCAATTAGAGATTCAAAAGTAATTACCTGCTCGGCTTCCTCTGCGATTAAAGCTGGTTTCACAGCCCCTTTATTAATGCAGGAGCATGCACACCTGCAATTAGCAGCCATGAGAGGTGGAATGTTCTGACTGAAGCCCTGCAGAGCAAACACTGGTGTGCATGTGCACGCACACGCACAAAAACACACACAGAATTGCACAATGCTAACGCGGCCACAAACACAGGACAAGCATACACATGTACACTCACACATGCACTTCTGCACGTGTGTATGTGCACACACAAAACACACACACACACTGATCTGCATTTCACTCTACCAAACCTATATGTGCACTTTTATTGCATTATGTAATTTTGCAATATGTATATATATATATATATATATATATATATACACACACGTATATTATGTATATTTCCCTTTAGATACTCATGGTAAGTATAAACACAACAGACAGAGGGTAGAAGTTTATATAATTATTTTATTTTCCTTTTTCTTTTTCCTTGGGAAAATAAAAACCTAAGACATTTTTAAAGAATTTCGAACTCATTAGCAAAACGTCTGTGTTCTCTCAACCGTTCAACACCTGAGGGAGATTTTTAGTTTGGCCATAAACACACCAATAACTTGAAAATATGACAGTAGCTGCAATGACCTTTAGTGTCAAGACTATTTTTTCTGTCAGCAATTTATTTGCCTGGTGTGCCAGACGCAGTAGCAGGTTATCTGTCCAAGTCTATAAGCTCTTTTTATTTCTTTTTTTGTTAACAGTTAATGTATAACCTGGTGTGCGAGGAATCAGCACATTTCCTTTTACCTCATACACCAATCGATGTTGGTGTGGCTCCACTGTGAGGGAACTAAATGGGATCATTGTCAAGAGCTCGACAGTTACCCAGCTCATCCTGTCTTGGGTTGTTTGATATGACATAAATAGGCAAAATCAAACTGCATGTATTCAAATGGAATGTTTTTTAACAGTAAATTGAAAAGGGAAACTCCAAACTACAATTTAAAATGTTTCCTTGAGAGGCAGAAAATACTGAAACAGAATTCTGCCATTAAGTTTATCAAGAGAAACAAAAGCCTCTGTCACCCACAGATAACAAGACATTTTAACGCCAATGGTGAATCTGTCACAATAAACTCCTAATCGTCGCAGAAGTGTAGGGCTTATTTTTACAGTAAACATGGACTTTGGGTAACAAGGGTCTCACAAGACCTCCTCTGAATCCACTTTGCTTCTTTAAGTCGGTTTCTGTCTTGTACAATTAAGAATCTGGCCCTGTGCCACTTAATGTGGAACCCAAGTTATCTATTATTTCATGAGTAAAGAGAAAAGCTTCACACTCAATCAACCATGGTGTCTGTCTTGTCGCCCTGTGATTGCTTAAAGCGCCTACAGTTGCCTTCGCTGTTGTCACCGGACATGACTCTTCATTCCGATAAACCTCTGAAAAACTGTCCCCTTACACTCTCTTGCACAAACAGACACAAAATATCTCATGATTATTGAAATATTAGCTGAAATTGCCATATCGCATCGTGCCGCTCAAGTTAACAAAATCTGAGGGTTTTGGGGCGAGTTGTGCACTATATGAAAAATGCATTATCAAATAGCTCTGAATATAGAGCGTGCTTTTATTCAAAGACAATGAGTACCTCTGCCTGTCGCCTCTCTGTTAGTTATCCATTCTCACAGTGTCTCTTGTTTTTTGTAAATTGGCACCACTATGAACTCTGTGAAGCGTTCAGCGCAGTGACGATCAATGTGTGGTCAGAGTTCAGGCAGACTCAACGGGCAGTAATGAGGATGGAGATGGTACCAACACATCTGCCAAGAACTAACCCTCAGAAACCCATTTTCCAACCCCCCCCACCCCCCTCCGCTCCAGTGGACTCTGGCCCTCTGTCTCCACGCTACTCTGCTCATCCCTAAAATTAATTCATCCGCACATCTCTGTCCCTCTAACACCACATTAACCCTGACCACAGGAGGCATCCTGTTGGAAAAAAATGTCCCTCTCTGGCTTCGCGGTGAAACATCAGTTTGACCTTTCCACCCCAGCCCCTCTTCCTGCTCCTTTCCCACCCTCACCTCCAACTCCTCATTGTTTTAGTCTTGCTTCATCTGCGCTTCAGCACAGACTAAATGCACACCCATACTGCTCACTGATCTCTAGGACGGAAGAGAAGGCAGCGAGATTTAAGCCGGGAGGAAAAACTCAGGCGAGGATCAGTACATTAAACACACTCTAACATGAAATGAACCCCTTCAACTCTGATTTCCCTTCAATTTCCCCTTGAGAAGCTTCAAAGTTAGAAAAAATATATATTTTACCATATTGTACAACAATGTCACATACATATTCTGCATCTGCTGCCAGTGTTTTATGGCTGCACCATTACTTCAAACAGAAAATATCTAGATGTCTTGTGCAAACCTTGGGATCATCATTATAATTTACAATAAATTCCTGTGCATCATACACTCGTATTGATGAATCCACCAATGGGGCCGGCAGGGTTGAAAAGGTTTTAACCTGAATTTGAATGCTCTTTCTTTCTAAAAAATCTCCGTTGCGGCCATGCAATTGCGAGGGAGAGTCATTTGAGCGAGTCACGCCACACTGGCTGCTTTCTGGAGGACAGAGAAACTGTAATTGGGGGCCATTAGCTGATGCCCAAGACTAGTCATGCAGGGTCAGTTTGTAGATTGAGACATGGTGACTGCACAGTCCCACCGCCTGGATCAGTATCCCCTACCTGTGTGACCTTAC
>OMLF01044001.1:0-28626 GCA_900302615.1 Holocentrus rufus
TGACGTAAGCGCCGTGCAAGCCACTGATTGGACAGCGAGCGACGACACATTTAGCGCGACTCCTTCACGAAAACATACCCGGCATTTTTAAAAGAACTGGCCACAGCGACCGTGCTTATTTATCAACAGTGAAGTTGTAAGCAACACACAATTATGGCAAGCAAACCTGTTGCCTGGACAAACGAGGAGGTGGAGACGTTTTGTGTTTGGTGCCGGACGAGAGAATTCAGAGGGAGCCGGACGGTGCTAACAGAAATGAAAAGGTTTATCAGGACGCCTTGCCTATGACGACTCCGCGGGACTCCGCCCACAATGAGGTGATACGAAATTGTAGTGGAAAACCAACCAAACCGTGTCGAGGCGAGTAGAGTCGAGCCGAGTTGAGCCGAGTCGAGCTGAGTAGGTACTAGTGGAAAAGGGCCATTACATGCACAGGAGGACCGGGGGAGGATCAAATACATCACAAAGCATCAAAATGTTTCAGTTTGATGATGACACCTCATGTGTTTTACATTGTGGACATTTTTACTGAGGAAGTTAAGTGAGCATGTTCTGATTCAATCTATAAAAGCAAAGATATTCTGCATACTGCATAAGGAAATGTGTTTTCAAGCAACTGATTTTTTCCAGTTGATTCAATTGATTTTGCAGTTGATACATTTTATAAATGCTGAATAACAACGTAAAAACACATCATTCCCCAAAGGTTCATCAAATTTGACCCAGCAGTGTCTGAGATATTGAGCATGACGTTTAGGGCCCTGTTGGCCTGGTGATGGCACTGTGGTGGGCCAATCAGGTTTATATTCAAAATGATGGACGCCAATGTCAAAATCCATCATTCACCCCGGTTTCATCCAAAACAGGCCAGCAGAGGCTTGGAAATCACAAGTGACTGATGGACAGACAGGGCCGAATCTATAGTTCTTTCCCCAATTTCAAACATGGAGAACAAAAAAGGATAATTTGAGCACCTGTGATGATATTAAACTGCAGTAGAGGGATCAGTTCTTCAAATTTCCCATGACACTCATTGACACTCTACCTCTGTGTGCACTTAAACAGGCACAGCACAGCACAGTACAGTACATTGTTTAAACATACACGCATATGCTGCTGAGGCCAGTGTTTAAACATCCACAGGCAGTGCAGCACCTTAGTGTACCACCCACATCCAAGAGGAATGCATTATCTTAGTGCACTACTTACACATCCAGAGATAGTACATCATCTTGCAGACCCTCTGGTATTCCACGGGGATTTCCTCAGAGAAATCCTGGTAGAAACATGGTTTGATGGGGAAGCTCTTGGGAAGCGGGGGCCAGTTGTTCTCTTTGCCTGTTGAAACAGAAACAACATCAGCCCTGCTGGGGAGGAAGCTTTCTCCTAAAGAAAATGATGGTGGTGACAGATGTTTTCTCAACACGTGAAATATTTTGCAGTAAAGCCTCTCACATACACGTCTGAAGATCGAAATGGCCTTAATCAAAGGTCTGAGAATTGATACAGCCCTCCTGTTTGTTGGCCTGATTTCTCACACATTACCATTCAGAAAATGTATGAAGGGAGAATTAAGGAAAACAGAGAGAAATATACAATGTCCCTTTTTTTGTGCCCTGATCTTTGTTTTGTAAAAAGGTGCAAGAAGCAATTTAGTCTACAGATGATATTTCAGAGTGAGAACCACCACTACAAATCTCCAAATATTGTACTACAACAACATGATAGTACATACAGTTTGCTCCAAAACAGCCATTGTGGTTTAGATTAGGCATCATTTGTTAGACAAATGCAAACTAAACTAGTTATTGTAAAGAAAGAGGAATAACAAGAGACCTCCAGGGCTTCTGCTCTGTAGCTCCTGCTCTCTGCGGTCCAACTCGGCAGCTTTCCTCTCCAGCTCCTCCTGCTGCCTCAGCAGGTTGGCCTGGGCTGCAGCTGCTGCTGCCTGGTCACACACAATCAGAGACACTTTGCTCACTGAGTATGAAGAACATGCAGGAATGTGTCTTGGTGACATTAGAGCAGTATATGTCATAAATAGACGAATATCTGCCTACATGTGTATTCAGTGTCCACTGATCATTTTACATCTATAATTCAACATCTAAAATGGGAGTCACTGTGAGTTTGACTGGTTGTTACAAAAGAGGCCACACAGAGAAAAGTCAACAGCCTTTCTCGGTGTTACAAATGTTTGTTTTCAAGTGTTTAAAAATGCAAATTTTTTATGTTTTAAAGAAAATATGTGAGGCCCAAAATGAATATTTATGATCAGGTTTTGAACTGATGTCTGACTTGACAGAAAAACAGCACACCCACTTGATCTGTGGGACTATTCATAAATATCAATGAGCTTAAAAATGGACCAAGGAGGCTCATTATAATATCGTGTAAACCAAGTAGACGTTGTTTGTGTAGCCATCTTGCCTCCTCAAGTAACACATTAAATCCATTGCTATCTGAGAGGACAGTATAGGGCAGCAGAGTGCCTGGCTAGCCCTGTAGATTTATTGGCCACATCAGTGCAGGACATTATAGCCATTACATCCTGGGCTTGCAATAAGCAAACAATGCATTACCATAATCTGATTTTAAATTACTCATTCAGCTCATTCAGAGCGAAGGTGTACTTTATGAAGTGCTCCTGCAGATTGTTGGGAGGGGAGGGGTGCTTCATGACGATGCTCTTGTGAGTTATTAAGATGCTCATTCACAAGGAGAGCCAAGTTTACACAATGGAGCATCACACAAATGAGCAACCTCTGAAGGCGTCTCTTCCTTCTGAATGAGACTTTTCATCTTCTTAAAGCAGACCTTCCTACCCAGTGAGCATCTGCACACAGCTGGCCTTCCCTCCAAACAAGCACTATAAGAATCCGCGAGAGCATTTCAAAAAGTAAATAAGAACCATCTACCCGCTTCATTTGTGGGGGACCACTACCTAAATGTGAGAGTAATTACAATTTTAGTTCAAAGTAATAATTGGGCAATTACAAGTAAAAGTATGCAGAGAATTACTGTTACTCCATCTACTTGAACATGGTAACTTCAGTCATATGTAGTTATTTTCCACTGCAGCAGATAAGCAACAGGCTGGCAGAGGCGGTGACGTCACTCACCTGCGGACTGGGCTCTGTGGAGGGCTGTAACACCGCAGGCTGGTAGGGAGAGGTGGCAGCTGGGGTGGTGTGAGCCGCGAGACTGTCCTGAAAAATAATAAAAGAATAAAACAATGACAATAAGGGCAAGGAGAAAGAGGAAGAGAAGACAAGGGAAAACGAGGACAAGGAAGGAGAGGAAGGCAAGAGAAAGAAGGAGAGGAACAATATTCAAAGCAGTGTTACAAAGTGTTTTAAAACAATAAAACAAGGCAGTGATGTGGGTTTCTGATGTCTCACCGTGGGATGGGCAGGGAAAGGGTTGAACTGGTCGACTGGCTCCACGGTAGAGTTGGTCACTTGCGTGACTGAAGGGTCCTGGAACACAACAAAACATCACTCTATCATGATCCAGCACACAATCATACAGTTTGTACATGTCTGTCTATTTGTAGGGTCCCACTGAGGCCTCATCTGCATTTTTAGGAGAAATATTACAAGTGTATTTTCTTGTTTAATATCTGAGCAACATGATAGCACCAGGAGGTCTTTGTAGACATTCAGGCTCTTGTTCAAAGACATTTGGGCGTCATTGAGGACTGAACCTGGGACCTTTGTCGACAACACTGTCCAATATTACTAAAATACCTTCAATTTTCTGCAATATTAAGAAGCGGCAGACAATTGCGTCATGAGAACTTTCATTTCCTGAGCTGAGAAGAAAAGGGTAGGCAGGTAGGTCTTAAAGGAGCTTTGGTCAAGTCAAAATGGAAAGTCCAATAACTTCAAGACAATGTTGCAATAACTTCCAAGAAGGTCATGATGAATAATTACCAGAGAAAAACTCACTCCTTAACCAGAGTTGAGGAGTGAGGTAGGGAGAATTGGCAAACATTAATTAACTCTAGTCTTTGGCTCATTCAGTGTGTGAAGATCCTGTTTAAAGTCTAGATTGTTCTAAGAAATCCTGTGAATAAAGCTTTGTCTGTGTGTTCAGAGACCTGTGGTATAATCAAGGCCAAGGCAATTAGCCCAACTGTTTGTAACAGATAAGAAAAGCCACCGTCTGCCCCAGAGTCTGACAGGTGAGAGTATGACCTAAAAAGACAACCTTTACCAGGGTGCCCACTGCTGCCCTGGTGTAAAATTCCATGACTTTTGAGAATTTATCAAATTTCCTGATTTTCCCTATCTCAAAATCCAATGATATTCCAGACCTTCCATTCCCTGTGCCTCACCTGCAAGGCAAAAATGTAAAAATCAATCTGCAATGGTTAAAAAAATTATTATTTTGCATACAAACATGGAGACCTTTTTAAATATCTTAGTACACTACAGTTCCTATAGACATCACTGCATCTACTCTGTTTCCAACTGGAGAGCAGTGAAGGGAATCAAAAAAAAAAAGTAAGCATGACACAATGAGTCACAATGCTCTCAAAAGCAGGATCCTTTCGGTTTTTGGGTTGGTTTCTCATGTCTCATATCTCATCTCACATCATGGATGTCTCAGCGCGAGGAAAGGAAGTCGCTCGCAGAACCTCACATGATAACCCAACATGTCGCTCACTCTGAACTTGTTCATGTGACTCCAACTGTGACCTCACCGCCTATTAGTCATGTGCCCTGGACACACCTGTGAGCGTTCCCATCAGGAAACAGTGGGACACATCAGCGGTTACACTCCCAAAGGCTGATCATCTGTTTTAGGAAAAGGTTCACTGTTCAGCGCTTCAAAAGTTCAACTGATGTCATTCTGTTAAAAGTTACTGTTTTCCAAGCAGGTCAAAGACAGCAAACCATCTATAATATTCAGAAGTGATTTCTTATGACACCAATCTCTTGCCAGGACAGGTTGTACATGACAGATATCTCTGCATAAAAGGAACTCTTTGTAGATCGTCACTATGGAGGTACTGAAAATAGCCTAAATGCAAAATACGTTTAACCCTCAGAGGGAAGCGGAAAAATGATTCTGCTGAATCACAACTGAAGCGCTGGTTGGTATTTTTTGATGACACTGCACACACAGCAATGGATGAAGAAGACTACAAGCCAGTAAGCAATGAACTTGTGTGAAATAAGCACAGGGCTCAGACAAGCCAAGACAAGACGTCACGTTCACAACAAGGCCGAGGGAGTGTAAAGGGACGCATGTTATTCACACTGTCAGCTCTCCATAGATATTGATGGTGCCTGCCCATATTAATTGAGCTTCTCGCACTGATCCAGGATCATTAACGACTTCTTCCTAGCAATCGTAGTAAATACAAGCAGGGAATAAGAACGAATTCAAGATCAGCATTACGCAAATAAGCTTCATATGCTGACCCAGACAGCCTCTGTACCAGGAAACAGGACTTGCTGTGATAATTATTAATTGCCTAGGTGTGGGTGTTGTATCCATTTCATAACTGCAGCTGGATATTGCTACTAAACTGACTTAAGCCATTTTTTATCTTTTAAACCAATGATTTCATAAGAGTATTCTGCTAAAAATACATTCAAGCTACGTACTGGAGATAACTGGAAAAAGGGCACATGTGCAACTTTTTTTTTCTTTTATATACTCCTCTTCAGTTTCTTCAAAACATTTAGTCACACATTTCCTCCTTTGAATAAATGTCAGTGCAGACCCGTGGGCTGCAGTGAGGTGACCTGCACTGCACTGTAGCGGACAATATTCCAGCTGCTGGGGAGCTATTTATTCAGCCACTTCCACACCCAGCAGACAAACAGTGGTCTCCGCTGACGTCAGGGCCATTGTGCACCTGATATAATACAGTATGTCGCTGCCCCACTGTGAAAAAAAAGGCTGCATAGTACGAAACAGCGCTAAAATGATGCATGAATCATCTGTGCAGGCGTTGCTTGCCGCAGATACTGAGTGTTGATAAGTGGAGTGATATGAATAATCCGCTGTCAATCATGGCCTTTTTATCGCTCTGTATGTGAGGTTTTGTTGTCCTTTAACCACAAATGCCATTGCAGCGTATTCTGTGATATCGTGTGAGCTGTCAACATGTCTTTGCACCAGTGCCACCAAGACAAATTCCTGCGCATGCACTGCTCTTGGCAAATCAAGTCATTATGATTTTAAAATGTTTCCTACAATAAAGTGTGCTGCAGGTAAATAAACAGGGAAGTTTATGGCCTACAGACCTAATGCAGCACTGTAACCTAGATTAGGCCTTATCTTGTAATGTACAGTCTTGAAAGGCACTGTAACCCGGGTGTCCTAGACACTCAGTGGCCTGAGGCACGTACTATTCACTTATGCTGTGTGGGTTAAAATACAGTTCATAACATGTGTTGCATATCATCTCCTCCAACATACCTTATTGACCAAAATGTCACACATTAAACGGAAAGGAACTGTTTTTAAATGGAAATGAGAGTTGTGTTTGTTGTACCTTTTCCCTCAAATCCCCAATCTTTCTCCCCTGCATTTAATACAGCAAAATATTACTGATAAAATACACTGGCTTACATGTACTGCAGTCAGGTAAGCTAACTTGCAGCATTAAGGGCTAAGGAAAAGGCAAGGAGTCACACCCTTGAGATCCAATGCAAATGTGTGGTAGGATTTCCATCCTCATGGGTGTGTTTTAAATCCTGTCCAGATTGGGGAGGAAAATAAATCAGTAAAAACTATAATTTTGATACATAAAGGTTTAAAGATCAAGGTCAAGGCACAGGTGAGTGCCTTTAACCATGTTTAACCAAGCATGAAGACTAAAAAGGACAAAAGGACTACACAGAAATGCTTCACATTCTAGTACTGCACAAAAGACAGAAATGTCTTCCAAGTCGAATGTTTCAGTGACATCTAAAAAGTAAGGACTTGCTCATGTGGAGCAAAACAAGCCATAGTCAGAGGGGTTGACTTTAATGTATGGTTAGCCTACGTTATGTAACAGGACATAATGCAGCCTCTGCCTTGTGGATGGGGTTAGCAGATGTGGTTTTGGTAGATGGAGAGAGCATGAGCAGCTTGGTGTCAATACAGTATAGCATTTCTGGCTTTAGCTGAAACACTGCTTATACTTGCTTAAAAAGGATATGCCCATTTTCAATATAAGATGTCTAGTTTGAGACAAGACATGACTGTATTAGTTTTCACAATGATATATGGACACAATGTTGACAACAATAAAAGTAATACTAATGTTGCATATGTGTTGTCCCCATTTGTTACTATAAAAAACGGATGTGAAGTCAATAAACATCATTTTTATGAATGCAAAACAGAAAATGGTAGTACACTTTGAAGTGTTGATGAGTCTTATCTTTCTGTGATATTGCACAAGTGATTTTCTTTCTCACTTCCCCCACACCACACGTCAGAGCCTCGAGCATATCGTACATTTCATTTTAATAAGGCTCAAAACTCGCTGGTTGGGTCTCTGAGTATTTACCTGAAGGCCCCGTCTCTCAGGTCAAGAAGTTCTCAGGCACGTACACAATGCAGTTTCACAGCTTATTCTAAACATCAGAGACCTCTAGACTACATCCTTGGGGTTGAAAACTCTCCTCAATAAGACTAAACCAACAACAGCAATGGAGGGAGCTTTAAAACGACTGCCTGGGACTGACAACCGACATTCAAGTAGGCTATGGTAATGTAGACGTTTGTCCAACACATTGTGAAACTACACCGTTACTAAAACCAAATTATTTTAATGTAGCCGAAAACGGTTTGACACACATTCCTAGGTGGCAACATTTTAACTTCCTGCAACTGAGCTCGCTGGATAACACCGCCCTCTTTTACTAACACAGCTCACCGATTGGCTGAAGGCCTGCCAATCATGCCTCGTTTACCAAATGGCCATCAAAAGAACAGATGCAGAGCCCTCCCCGACATCCACCCAACAAGTTTCCTGGCGTGCTAGCTACTTTTCAACGAATGATAAGTCAGCAACAGTTGGACTGCAATATACCAAGTCGGTAGCTATTGAAAGAAATGTAAGAGACACACTTACATGAAAGGGGTTGTCGTTGGCTGGATCTGCGAAGGGGTTGCTATCAAAGCCCGACATTTTTAACGCGCTGCGGGTCCTCTAAACGGGGGAATAAACAGTGCACTTCTGAGTCGCTAGAGATGCCTCTCCTCTCCACTTCCTCGAATGAAGTTTACAGCGCAGGCGCACTGAGCCCGCTGTAAAGACAACGTCACTGGGCACTTTAGTGCCTTAGTTCACGTAGCCATGCACGCCACCTGTGGATTTTTTTAGACTATTACAACTTTAAATGGCTATTGTAAAATGCTGCTAAAGGGCGCAGATGTATAATAAATCATTGATTTATACTTAGATTAAGTTATTATTGCGCCATGCTCAATAACACGACTTGACATGAGTTTTTATTAAGCGACATATCAGCATGGATATGAGTGGTGCTAAGCCAGCGCACTATTAACATTTACAATGTGCTTACAATGTGTTTAGCGAGCTGATACCACTCTGTTAGGCCTGCATACGCAATGAACAAATTTCCTAAAAATTCTGCCTAAACACAAATTCTCTAAACATGGGTAAAATTTCGAAATGAAAATCACTTTTGGCTATAGCTTCAGTATTGTTTTGTTTCCATCTTTGTCTTATGACATTTACAAACTAGTTTGGGCAGTATTTTACACAAGTGTTAGAAATAAATAGAGTAATTTCAAATTCAGTGAAACTAATTACTTAAATCGAACTATCATGTGAGAGCAGCTTCAATGTGAATACAAAGGTATACGTCTATGGTGTCACTATGCGATTCCTATAACCATAGGGACTGTAAGGACTTGTGGTTTTGCTGTGATATTTGACTAAAGTTATCACACAAAGCTCTTTGTGGTTCTCATGGCGTGACGTCACCGGTGCTCTGACAGCCGACGTTGCAGCCATGGAGGAAGTAAGAGGTGAGTGAGATTTTCTCCTTCATACGGCTTCAAATCATTCATCCTGCACATACATGTCAAAGCCTACAGTACAGTATCAGGCTAATGACGCGATACCGGGTCAAATTATGCGACAGAAGAGCTCGTTATTATCGAGCATCCACATCATTACATATGACGTTTGTTTGTTTTACGGGGGAGCGGGTATCGCTTCAGTAAAATTAGATGTATTGGTCGTTGCCGTGTGTATATATGATGCAACCCCGTATAAATGAAACGTGTCTATTTCATTCAAATGGGCGGACAAGCTCCGTAGCTCGCAAAGTAGCTGGTGTTTTGCTTTCAATGAACGGCGCAGTCAGCTGGCCGGGAGTAAGGGATCGTCGCAAAAGTGCGTTGTTTCGTTACCGGGTATACACACTGGAGGCCTCTGGAAGATATACAGGCTTATATAGTGTTGTTATTATTCACTTCCTACGTTGTAAAAAATACCCAAAACCAAACTTTGTCTTGTGTGTTTTTCCTCTCAGTGTTTCCCCTGACTTGTGCCGTAATGAACTATGCCTGGGGCAAGGTGGGGCTGAGCAGTGAAGTGGCCAAACTGGTGGTTGGTGGAGACCCACTGAGTGTAATAGAGGAAAACAAACCCTATGCAGAGGTAAGGGAGTTGGACTGATCAACTGTTACTGAAAAAAGAGCAGCAAATCTTTATATATGAAAGGTTTAAAAAGTGTTGATTACAGAATGAAGGCTGCAAGCTGCTGACTTCTCTGTAATTGCAAACAAATGAAACATATGCTCCTCTACCAATGATGCAGGCACCCTTGGGTTAATCAGTAGCAAAAAGATGCATCATCCGTCTAAGTTTTGTCAAAATCAGACCAGTGGTTCAGTAGTCCTGGCCTTTCAGAATCTGGACTTTTGACCTTTAATAATCAGTGTAATGTTTTTAAATGTCAAAATCAAATATTTGAGTACAAACTTTTGAGCATTTCAATACCTTTGACCCTTAATTGCAGTACTTCCATAGAGCCAATCAGTTCATTTTATTAAATAGGACAACACAGTTATCACCCCAGATTTGGAGAATTCAGTATAATTTTCACAGGTTTACAGTGCAGCGTCTATCCTAAAGACCTTGGCAGAGAGCCTTGGCCTTGTTTCCATCCATGCCTGTCAAGCCCTTCTTTATTTATAGCTACAGACAGAGGCTCTGGAGGGCTTGTCATGAAGGTCAGTAGATCAGGTTATGGCAGTGGTGACATTTTCACATACTGTAACAGTGAAGTCACATTAATGTCCGTGCTGTGGTTGGTCATTTTTGCTTTCACATTTGTCCACAGGATGATTAAACTGATATGATGAAACGAACAGCAGGTCTGTCACATGTTAAGCTGACTGAGGAAGACTGTCATGTAAAACCAGTGTAGATGTTGATCAGTAAGACTATCTCCTCCCTTTTGATAATCAATATGGTCCAGTCATTTTGAATTCCTAGTTTGTCTGCCTTATTTTACCTACAAATTTAGTTCTATTAATTTTTTTATTATTTTATTTTTGACATAAGGAGAAATTGACATAAAATAGCAGTGCAAAAAGTCAGTTCAAAAAGGGGAAGTGTGCAGGTTTAATTGAGATCTGATGTTGAAACCTTGTTAACATAGATCCTCACCTTAGCAGTTAACTCATATAATATGAATTACAGGTTTTACTGCTTTCAAATACAGACCAACAGCAGCAGTATGTCAAGACAATAGAGCAGGATAATGAGAGGGATTATACAGAATATAATGAAAATATTAGCCTGTCTCATGTTGAAATAGCACTGACTGATTCATATTGGGTGGAGACCTGAGGCCGACCTGGGACAGACAGAGATTATACAGACTATCCTGTACCTAAAGGCCCTGCAGCAACCACTGTGTGTCCAACAACAGCCATGTGTCATGTTAAAATACCCTAGAGAGACAATATCCTACATTTACTCTAACCTTATCTAAAGTGATTAATACTGTGGGGGAACATTTCTCCCTTGTCACTGAGTGTAAATGCCTTCGTAAAAGAGTATTAGATAAATGCTATAAATGTGAATGTTGGATACTGGACTTGTCTCTCTGAGGCCTTCAAACAAGCTTCTCTGCTTCTTTGCATGTGAAGCCAGGAGTCAAACATTGGACTTGCAGCTTTCACAACCTTTATTTATTCATTCATTTATTTATTTATTTACTCAATGAAAAGTTTTACCTTCGCTTTTCAGCTCTGCCTTGTAACCTTTCTGTAACTTTGAGGCGATTACCACCTCCACCCACTATGACCAGGAGGAATGTTATGAAAACAGATGGATTGAGGTAATCCCTCCAGCTGAAGGTACTGGTAAAGTTATCTCTTATTTTCTCTTCTAGCTATGGATGGGTGCCCACCCTAAAGGCGACGCCCAGATCAAAGACAACCGGATCGCCCAGACCACCCTGGGCCAGTGGATCGCCCATTTTCCTGGCTGCTTGGGCTCAAAGGTCAAAGACACCTTCCAGGGCCAGCTGCCCTTCCTCTTCAAGGTGCTATCCGTCAATACAGCCTTGTCCATACAGGCCCACCCCAACAGGGTGAGTACATTCACCACACACATACACACACGCACACAGTGTTCAAATTCTGCTTCATATCTGCTGATCAGTAAGATGAGTCAGCATTCCAACTTAGAAAATAGGGACTCAATACCATGAAATTATCTGCATTATCTGCAGTTATCCAAGTTTGAGCAGAAGCTGGTCAAAATACAAATCAGAAAGGTGCAAAGCAAACCTACCCACAATACTATGCAGTTTTATTCATGAAAACAGAGTTGAAACATCAGCCTTCAGAATTATTTTTCCTATTGTATTTGAGAATAACATAGTAGTGTAGGCTTAGCATGAGTTGTCAGATTGAGGAACAGCTATTGGGTTACAGCACCAGAGCTACACGCTCTCCACGTGTCCTCCCTCATAATCCTGTTCCTTTTCCATTACGGTCTGGTCAGGAGTTGGCGGCTCGTCTCCATGCTCAGTTTCCAGAGCATTACCCCGACAGCAACCACAAGCCGGAGATGGCCATCGCTCTCACCCGCTTCCAGGGCCTTTGTGGCTTTAGGCCTGTGGAAGAAATCCTCGGATTCCTTAAATGTGAGTCCCACAATCCTACAGGGTCATTATTGGGGTTGTTGGGCAGCGAATTAAGGAATGTGGACAAATTATGTATAATGATATAATATGGCATATGATGTAATCCATTGCTTAAAAAGCAATGTTTCAAATGTTGAACAAGGGATTTTAAGCAGAAAGATTGTTTTTCAAGATGGACACTGAGGCCCTGAATTTACTAAAGCCTTTATTGTGTGCAAAACCAATGGCATAATCCCTTATTGCTTAGGAAGATTGTCTTGCACCAATAACAAGGCTTAATGCTGACTCTGAGCTCTGAAAATGTTTGGTTTTATTAATTCTAGGTCATAGCATTTTAGAATCAAACCCTTCAAGTGTATATGCAGTGGTTGATGAGGTGGGATGCAATGTAAAGAGATTTGAATGATAAAAAAAAATTACACAAACGAGCAGTTCATTATCTATTGTGTCCGTCTGTCTGTCGGTCAGCCGTCCCAGAGTTCCATGCTCTGGTGGGTAACGAGGCAGCGGAGGAGCTGCGGTGCAGCGTGGGAGATGCCGTCCGTATGAGCCAGGCCCTGAAGAAGTGCTTCACCAGGATGATGAACTGTGAGAAGAAGGTGTTTGTAGACCAACTCAACATGCTGGTGAAGAGAGTCACCGAAGAGGGTGAGGATGCTGTGGAAACACTCAGGCACTGACAGAGTTGGGGATTACAGGGGAAAAGAAAGAGCCACAATTTGAAACAGGAGGAAAGCATATGCTGAAAACTCCAAATTCCTAGATCTGCAAAATACAGTTGTCAGTTAAGACAAATTTCCCTGCTGTTACGTTAAAAAGCCTAGGACCTAGCCTTGTAGTGACGCTCTCTGAGTTGACATGCAGTCAAACTGAATTCCTAAGTTATTTTCCTGTCCCTCGATGTTTGTCGCCCCTGCAGCGGCGGCAGGGAAGGACACATCGAGCAGCAACGGCGATCTGTTGCTCCGCCTCCACTCGCAGTACCCCGGCGACATCGGCTGCTTCTCCATCTACTTTCTCAACCAGATGGTGCTGGAGCCCGGGCAGGCCATGTTCCTGGGAGCCAACGAGCCTCACGCCTACCTCTGTGGAGGTCAGCAGCTGCTTTTTGTTTATGTTCCTGGCATTGAGTTGACACGCGTTCTACTGTCTCATACTGAGTGAAACAGGAGAACAAGCCAGTGGTCAAGAGTCCAAGGGTCAGAGCCACAACACCCACTGTTTAAATGTGACAAATACACCAGTGTCCTGCTAGTGTTACTGTATGATTGGGAAGAGGTAGGTAAAGAGCCAGACGTTAAAGGGCCATTTATCTATCTTGGAAAAAAATACTACATATACTACAAATACCGCATTCATTTTTCGTCGCTAGATCCAAAAAGCTGCTGTTTTCTAGGCAAACATGTTGAGAGAGTAACAATGTCAGTGATCTCCTATAATGCATTGAACATCACATATTGGCGATGTATGACAGCGTTAGAGAATCCAACAAGGGAGTTTTTTCTAAAGGAATACATTAACATTTTGGCCAACTTGCACAGACTGAGACAAGATGTTTGATACCATTTTCACCTCTGTATGTCCACTGGTTCAGCTCCTATGGGTAAGATTTCGTGTTACTTTAGCACAAAAACATGAAGTCTACAGGAGTCATTAGCATAGCTCCATCAAAGTGAAAAAAATAAACATTACAGCAACACCAAAGCTGGCTTATTTACACATTGTATCGTGTATTTGAAGTACATGTCTTGGCATTTTTTTTAAAAAGAGTCATTTTAGGACAAGTTAGATGGTAGGAACTATAACCATTGAACAAATGTGTTCAGCAGTTATAGTTCTTACCATCTAACTAACTGACTCTCAATTTTTTTTAAAAATTCCAAAACATATATTTCATTACCATGTATCCTGTAGCTTCAGAGTTGCTGTAACGTTTATTATTTCACTTTGATGGAGCTAGACTATTAACTCCTGTAAACTTCAAGTCTTTACGCTAACCTAACACAAAATGCTAACCATCAGAACTGAACCAGTACAGAGGTGAAAATGGTACTGAACATCTTGTCTCAGTGTGGGTGAATTGAAAAAAGGGTATTTTGCCCAAAACATTGGAGTATTCTACTAGTTGACTCCTCTGCTTACTTAAACTTCTCTTTTTTCCCCTCTTCATTATTCTGTCCATATAGACTGTATCGAATGTATGGCCTGCTCAGACAACACAGTGAGGGCTGGCCTGACTCCCAAATACATTGATGTGAACACGCTGTGCGAGATGCTGAACTACAGCCCCGCCCCGGCCAGCTCCAAGATCTTCCCGTCTGTCCAGGACTCTTCCGATCCCTGCGTGTCCCTGTACGACCCCCCTGTGCCAGACTTCACTGTCATGAGGATACAGGTAGGAAAACGTCAAATTGACTTACCCTTAGTGCAGTCTCTCCATCCAGATATTTTCTGTGTGATTTGGCGAGGTTTCCAGTGGTCCATGGTCCATGGGGCTGGATGGGTATTGTTTTATTGAGCTCAAACCGTCAAAAATTTTTGGGTGGAAAACTCAGCAGCAACAGGTCTCTTCAAAAACATTCACATGGATACCTGACATGATCCATAGCCCTCCGGGGTGTAGAGTTTTCTTGGGAACTATTTCCTGGCAAACTGTATCCGCCTAATTCGTACTTGTTTGGGGATAGATTACACTAAGGGTATTTGGGAAAATATTGGAACTTTTTTGTATTTTGGGTGAACTGTTCCTTTAAAAATAAATGCATTCTTACCCTCTTGTTCCCTCCTTCCTCCATCTTAGGTGCCCGCCTCGGTCAAGCAGTACACTCTGGCCCCAGTCGACTGCGCTGGCATCCTCCTGGTCATCGAGGGCGACGCCACGGCAACCTCAGCCGCCGCCCTCTCTGACATCACCCTGAGGCGGGGCACCGTCCTCTTCATCTCGGCCAACGAGAGCGTCTCCCTGCACATCACCTCCCAGTCGGGGATGACCATGTTTCGAGCCTGCTGCCTCCTGTAGTCGTGAGTCCGCGGCTGTGTGTGGAAGCTCATGCTACCTGTGATAAAATGTAATGAAACACGGGCGGCGCTGCATTTTGGATTGAGGCTGATGATTGTTGCGCACTTTGTAGTAGGTAGCATGCAAAATGAGCTTTCACACACAGCAGTGAATGCCCGTCTGTGCCCGCTGCCCACCCAACCGAACCCAACCCGACCTTTAAACCGCTGTGCCACCCCTCCATGCCAGTGGTGGTGTTCCCTGGCATGAGTCCAGTAGCAAGTGACTGCAACTGGATTTGTAACTGGTTTGAACCCTGTTTCTAACCCGTAGTGGTGTAGGTGCAACTTATACCTCTACATTCTTCTTTTCCAGTCTAAGATAAAGGGTAACACACACAAACACACGCAATTCATATTTCAGCTTTTCTTTTGGAGCAGTAAAGCAGAGGGTGGAATATGTTTACACTGGTGCAATTCACCATGATTCACTGTACATCTAACACCTAACCCTTCTGAGGACTGAGCATGTCTTATCTATATACCGTCCCCATGAGCCAGTTGTCGTCTTCCTCCAGAATCATAGGTGAAACCACCCAATTATTTACATTTTGCTTGAATGAGTAAATATCCACCTTCTCAAACTCAACTTTATGGAAAAAAACAACACATCTTTAGTTATATATTAGTGGTTGAGAGTATAAGGTGTAATGCTGAGATGCCTGTGCATGTTTGAGTTCTAGCAGTAATACCGGACTGGGCCTTCTTGTCTGTGATAATGAGCCACATTGAGTACTGATCATAATAAAGTCTACCCTCAAGGGTATTATTGCTTTTATACAACGGTTACCAGCGCATGTGTACGGTCTGGAAATTTCTCCTCAAAGTAGTGTACATACATAAGCATAAAAATGAATAAATACATTTAAAAAAAAAAAAGGAGCGACCAAGAGAGAATGCTAACCAGGTCCATCCAGTGAATCCAGACTGGCAGGTAATACTGTATGGGAATTATCAGTAGGAATGTAAATGGACCAGTCAGATTGCTTGACTACCTGTTCTGTAGGAATAAACTGTTGCTGCTTGCATATTCAGATCATTCAACATTGGTACATATATACACACACACACACACACACACACACGTACAGTGTACAACAAAATGCTGCATTAAATTAAGGGGTTTACAGTATTGTAAGAACAAAGTTTAACATTTATTTCTGTATTTCTGAGTATTTGCAGCCAAATGTTTCAGACTTTGTACGTTGTTTGTATTGACCATCAACACTTGACATTAAATGTTGTGTATAAAAGAAACAATCCCTGAAATAGCATTGTATTATAGGGTTTTACATGACAGTCAGTTACATCATGTGGTGAGTGGTTTGCCTTTGTAATATGGTAAAATTTTATGGTGACCACTGTGGCCAAGTAATTTTTTCATTTGGTTACATTAGTACAATATTGTTGCTGGATTATTTCAGTATGGTGCAAACTACTGTGTAATATTACAGTACATACCAGGGTTGATCTGAATTTATCCAATACAGGGAGTGGATTTTCTTGAGATTTTTTTTTTCTAAAATGGTTTATATAGCCTATCTGGAATCAAATATTTGCAAAGGAATGCTCTATCAATCTGTAAACCTACGAATGAATAACTGTTTCATTTTACATTTTGAACTGGTTGAACTATTAAATAACTGAGGTATGCTTGCCCAACCCTGGTACAGCCTGTACCCGCTACACAACTTTAAGAGCAAGTTTCTGTGGAGTGACGTTAGTGATTTAGCTTGAATCTCTAACCCTGTCCCTGATTTAGATGCACTAAACATTTTGATGTTTGTTGTTGCTTTGAACTTTAACAGTGGAAGAAACAATGAAGGATTTGAAGAGTTCATTAAAAGCTATTCTATTTATTTCATCTTATATCATCTATTTTGTTGGAAAAGAAATCAGTACCTTCAGTTATTCCTTCGATATCTCTATGAAAGTGTCATTTTGTCAACCAACAACCTGTTATCTGCTGTCCTTTAAATGCACAAAATTTGTTCTGATTTTGTGCTGTCAGTCATTTCGCCAGTTCTCCGCCTCGTTTTGGAATGAAACTTGTCATTTAACCACCTAACGCATTTGTTACTGATTTTGTGTTAAGTCACCTTAGTAGTTCAAAAAGGTCCCTTCTCCTCCATTGGGACTGTTTGCACTAAGTCTTGTTGATATTTTTATTTTCAGTTTGAATTACTTTTGTCTAACGATTTCCGTATTTCAGATGCACTCAAATCTGAAGGCTGCAACGTTTTACCTCAATGGTTTTACTTAAACTGTTGTGAGGACGTTTCTTGGAATATTAGATTGCAGTGAGGGCATGGTTTAGCATTTTTAACATGATGCTGTAGCATGGGTCTGCAGAGAAAATCTGTATGTCAAAGTGATTTAATAAAGCCCTGTTCTATTACTAGACTGTCTGCACTCTTTTGTTCTGTGCTATTAGCCTTCACTGGATTTAACTTCTAAATACAGACAGCAGAAAGACATCTGGCGAACTGCCAGTATCAAATATAACAACTGTTTATCAGCCACTACAGTGTATAATTTACAAGACTTGGTAGAAATACAATAAATTTATTAGTAGATTATTTTCCACCTTTAAAACACTTGTGCATATAGAGCCCATAAAAAGATGAGGTGAATTCAGTGTAAAATAAATTATATATACATTAAACATACATTTCTATAGAGTCCACACTATTTCATAGCGCTGAGTGATGAGAATGATGTCCAAACAGAGCGATGTCTGTCAAAAGCTGAGGTATGAATACACATCCATGGAAGGTGTTAGGTCAATAGTGGATTGTGAGGAAACTTAAAACCTTTCCTCTTTGGACCACCTTTTCACAAACAGAAATTTCCATAAACTCTTTGTGACACAGATCCATTTTGAATGATAAACTACATGTCTGTCCTTATTGGAACAAATATTGAAAATACTGCAAAGACAGCCATATGGATTTTGTCAACCATGTACCAAACAGAAGGTTCCTGTCGACATAACACTGAGAGGATTAAAGCCATAAAACTTTGGTCCTCAGATTAACCATCACTGTGTACAAAAGGCATTATGAAATCAAAACATGGGTGTAACCAAAGCTTACAGACTGGAATCTCCAGATAGGCTGAGAAATCCAGACACTAGAAGTGAACTAAAGGCCCTGCTTCATTTATTACCACTGAAGGGCCCTTAAAGCAACAAAACTGTAACCTGACTGCTCAGCAAACATCAGCATAAGACTGGCACAGTAATCTCAGATGTACACGTAAGTGCGTTTGTTTCCTCTGTCACTGGAAGAACAGGAACAGGAACAGGAACATGCTTCATCAGGCATCATGGTCTCTGGTAGGATCCTCTCCTGTGCTCTCTGTGACCTTCACTGCCTGTCTGAAGTGCTCCCACAGAGGGCGCTGTCCTGGTGGCTCACACATCATCTTAGCTTTGGCAGCTGACTTGTTTTCTATAATGTCCAGAGTGAACGTATGCTTACAAACCAGCTCTGACACGGGCTGAAGCACTCTGTAGAGCATCTGGAGGGCTCGCACGTCCTCCAAAGCATCATGGGCCTTGTAGTTCACACCCAATACCTCCCTGACCAAGTTCTCCTGTCGAAAACTCTGGAGGCCGTGGTCCTTCAGCACCTCACGGGCTAGTGGGAGGGTGTCTAAGCAGCCTGAGACCGACGACTGGAACTCAGCCCTGAGGTTCAGTTCGTCAAGCACTCGAGCCAAGACTAGACAGTCAAAGCGGCGAATGTTGTGGCCTACAAGGAGGGGGCGCCCCAACATGTGGAGGAAAGCTATGAAAGACACCAGGACTTCTTTGAGGGAGTTGGTGAGAACCGGTCGGCGATGTAGATACAGTCTTTGCCGGCGGACCCTGAAGCCGGTCACCCTGGCTGCTCCGGGCTGCATTCGACACTGAGGGATGGTGTACAGGTTGAGGGAGTGGCTGCCGCTCACTGCAGCCAGCTGGACGATCTCACAACTTTGACCTGATGGGATGACACGAGATATCAGTGCCTAAAATATAGGACACAGTGTAAAAAAATGTTTGTGAGCTAAAAACTTAAATCTATTTTTCATTTTGGCAACCTATAATGCCAAGTGCTCATTGCAGTGGTGGTTTTGAACTGCACTTCCCAGAGATAACTTGATTTTCTGTTGATGAAGTTTGAGATTCTGCCATTGGCGCTCTTTTCTTCATCTGTTCAGTCATGGCTACCAACATGTTCTTCTTCTGTTTATTTCAAATAAACCACTACACACAACTACCATAATTTAGGCTAAAAATTGCTCCTCAGATAGCAGATAGCACGACAAAGACAAAGACATTACATTTAAAGATTAATGGATAGCCAGTGGAGGTGCATTTAATGTACAGTACAACCCACTGTTCTACACTGAGTATCTGCCGATACCAGCTTGTAATCCGATCCATCTTGTTGATATCCTTTGCGTTTTAACAGTTATCTCCTTTCATTACCAAGCATTGTGATCACCGGGGGACTTGTTAAGACTTTGATCCATCCTCCTATTCAGGCTTCCATCCACAACCAAGACCAAAGATTTTCATAAGTCTGATGACGTACATGAATTTGTTATGGTGACACTGCTGCATGAGCATATTGGTAACTCTATCAATACAGGAACATACACCACATTTAGCAGATGGGCACAGTATAGAACATGAAATAGAAAGACCAAATAATTGTTCATTAACTGAATGTGTAGAGGAATGTTTAAACTGCGAATGTAGACACAGATGTTTGTCATAGATGGAGTAATGGTGGTGCAGGGACGAGATGAAAGTGCAAGGGGGCGGGGGCCCAAATTCACTTATTTGCACAAACGTGTCTGTAATTCCTAGCTACGCCCCTGTAACTGCATCATTCACATCCGTTCATGCAGAATGACATGCAGTACGCATCTAGGCTGTAGCCTTGAGACATCCGCAGCAGTGCAACGAGACTTGACATGGCAGGAATTAAGTCGCAAAACCTGAAAACTTCTACTCAAAGGTTACTGATATTGTTAGCATGGAGGTTATCTTACCTAAGCCAGTTGTCTCCAAGTCAAAGAAAACCAGGGACTGCTGAGGATTTTCACCTGCTTCTTTCTGCATCACTCCACCGCTCCAAGAAAACCACCCGGGTTTTTCTACTGTTCAGTTAAAACGGACGAACTATAGTCCGGTTGAGTCGGTTGGCGGACTGTGTATTTTCTTTTGTGCTAGTTGTATTGAGGGTCGCTATTAATATAACGTTAACGCTGTTACAACACATAGCCAAAACAAGTCAGTTTTGCCAACTTGTAACGTTAGCTATTCATTCAAAAGGCAACACTGACCGGGGTCACAACTTTCAAAATTAAAGCCTTATATCGACGAACGGAGGAGCGTTAACTGAAAGTGAAAATAAAGAGGAATTTGAACTTAATAGAAATGTAAGTGCTTTCTCTTCTCCATGTGCCCATTTCCAGAGAACCTGTGTTGCTATTACATTCAAATCATTTGCACAAGCGCAAAACAGCTTTCCATTCTCCTTCATGGGTGAAAAGTGGAACAGACTCGACAGCGCAGGAAAAGTGCTGCCCTCTACAGGACATAACTGAACACACAAGCAATGATGTAGTGCACTAGCTAGCTGCACTATGACCTCCAGTGGTGATGATTATAAAGCGCACCACCACAACTGTAAATATATCAGTTAGATTTTCAGAAAAACATCCTTTACAATTTGTACTTAAAAACCATACACAGCAGGCTATTTACTCTGATGTAAATTGTACATTTGCATGGCTTATGTCTGGGCAAAGCTAGGCAAATTGAGTTTAGGACACATGCTGGTCCTCTTTTTTATATACACACACACACACACACACACATACATAATTCCACAATGTAAGTCATAAACCAAACAGTAAAATCATTCATGATACCCTGGAGCTTGTAAGCTATCTCATATTGAAAGACCAATAAACGTAAAGGAACAGGGAGGCTAATATCTGTGATGCCTCTGGAGTCATTAAAATGTAAAGCATATATTTGAGAGCTGTCTGATGTAAAAAAAAAAAAAAAAAAATGTAATGGGGCACACTATATGAAAGGTAGCTTACTCAGTCTTAACAGCATCTAAAATCCACTTAGGAGGGGATGTTGGAGGTAGAACACAATAACAAGTGTTTAGATTGTTTTGCAGCATCCTGGTCTACATCCAACAATGTGGACCAGATGTTTGGTACTACGTCATGAATGAAAAGAAAGAAAGTAAATAGCCTGCCCACACACTGGCATGATGCTCATTGTTTCCCCTTGTGTTTACTTGCAACAACACAGACTTGTGTTGGTCTTTGTCAGGTGTGGACAGATTGTTTTGCCTCTGAGCAACTGTACAAATTCACTGTTTACACTGCAGATGTGTCATTTTATCAGTTACGGTCAGATGTTGCTTGTAATGGTAGTGTCTCCTTGTTCCTCCGGGAATATAAGAAACAACAACTATTATGTGTGCCCAACACCAGAATCCAAGTAAACATCTACATAAAAAGCAGATTATCATCCTTGAATAAATTCCTTCTAATTTCTGCTCATACATGCTACATTTGAAGAATTTACATAGACATTTCTTTGTAAACTGTTTACTTTAAGGTTTATGGACTGAACTCAGCCTAAAGTGCTTCGTTAAATCACAGTGGATTTCTCCGTTGTCTATATTTGTTCAGTTATCTGCAAGAATTAGAAAAATAAGGCAAGAAACAAGTAAATGTACCCTGAAATGCAATGGTGTGGAAGGATTTTCCTTTAATAATGCAGTCGTTTATAACAAAGAGATCACTACTAACAGCAAGCCTATCTTAGCCTGGTCCTAACCAGACTGGTTAAGAGTGGTACAGTGTGCCAGGGCCCAGTGTTACGACTGTGCGGCATGTGAGGATTTATTCTGGAAACACTGGGTTATCTGGAATGGATTAGATAGAAATTTAATAATTCCACTGATCCCCATTTCCATGAAAAAAGAAAATGAAGCACATTCTTCTCAGCAGGAGACATGGTACATTTGAAAACAGCTTTCATACAAAAAAAAAAAGAAAAAAAAGAAAACAGCTTTCACACTATATGAACATTGCTGCACACCTCCAATCACTCTCATATGGGTCAAATATATATGCCTTTATATTCAAATCAAAGGAAATATAATGAATTACTAAATACAACAACAACTAATAATTTTGCAATACATATTTTGCAATATGTATTTGTGTTTTGTGTGTGTTAAGATGCCAAAAATGTCAGGTTGCCCAACCATCTGAATATACATGGAGAGAGCAAAACTACAGTAAAAAGGTTAATTTTTCAGTGCACTTTGGCTAGTTATTTTTCTCTCTTCATCATTAGCCTTGTTTGAAGAGCTAGAAAAAGGGCAGTGGGAAGGTACAAAACACCACTTCTGATCTGGCCGGATTCCACTTCATGTACAGCGCCTGCAGGCTTTTACAGTCCTCCAGTGCATTGTGGGCATTGTAGGATCTGTTCAGAAAGTAGCTGACCAGATACTGTTGAGAAAATCTGGCCAGCCTGGGAGCAAAGAGCTGCTTGCTGAGCAGGAAGGTATCCAGAAATTTGCATTCCACCTCCTGGAACTCTGGCATGAGGGAGCACCCCCGTAGAGCTCTGGCAAGCACGGGTCCGTCAAATCGCCTTGCATTGTGGGCTGCCAGCAGCAGGGGGCATCGGAAGGAGCGGAGGAAGGAGATGAAGGAGGAGAGAGCCTGATGGAGGGAGACGGTCTCCACGGGTCGCCCGTGGAGAAGCAGGGTGTCGTTGCGGACGGTGAAGCCCGTGACCTGGCTGGCCTCGTCGTCGATGGGGCAGCTAGGGAGTGTGTAGACATTGAAGTGTCTGTCTCCGCTGACGGCCGACAGCTGGATGATATTACACACTGTGGTGTCTGAGAGGGGGGAGGATGGCACAAAGCGAGGAAGATGAAAGAGAAACACAAATAATATTAACCCAATATTGAAAACTGGCCCACTACTAAAAAATGGCTTCAGTTTAAAGTAATGACCACCTCCTTATTCAGTCAGGCTGTAATGAACTATTACACTTGATGTTCAGCACAGCAGATTTTGCCATTTTTCGCTCTTTTTCTTTGCTGCTCAAATTAAGAAGCTATAGCCCAAGTGACTCAGACACAGGAAGCAAGACTTCCTTTTTGTCTAAGAGTCTAACAGCACCACTAGCAGTCTGTACAAGAGACCAAAGTAATGAGTGAGTGTGACATTGTCATGTTTGGAAGCACGTGCTATTGCAAATGGCACTAAATACTAAGTTTGTATTGATTGTCACTAAACCGTGTTCCCCCAGAATTTTTTTCTCTTACATCACCGATATGATGTGAGGAATCTATTTTAAACAGCAGCAACGCTACTGACAGACTATCAAAATACTATACCACCACATGCTTGTCACTTTGATCATGAAGGTACATCTCGCCAGATCAAAGCTACGTTTCATTTGATAAAACTGAAAAATTTACTTTACCACGGTGAGCCGCCACAGCAGGGCAACAGACTATACTACTATACTCTTCCATGCTAAAAGTGAAACCTAAGTGCATCTCAGATCACATGACCTAAATGGCAAAAAGACAACTGACCCACCCCTGCTGCCAACCATAGAGCCCCAGGCTACAACTAGCAAGGCTAACAACAGACAGGAAAATAAAGTCTTTACAATGAAGCACCAGCTGGCACAATCTGCTCATCCCCAGTTTAAACATAATAAAATGGGATTCAGGGGGGCCCATATATTTCTCTTTGCCCAGGACCGCCGAAATCACTACATCCGCCCCTGTATCAATATTCAGGAATTAATGTTAGTACTTCTCTTGTTATTTAGGGTGATCACCTATGTGGAAATCTGGTTTGGATGTTTGAGGAAAGTGGGGTGAGTAAGTCATCAAAACAGCAGCATCCATCCCTGACAGCTGGTTAAACTACACAGGTGGGTAGGTAGACAGGTAGGTAGATGGGTAGATGGATAGATAGATAGATAGATATTCACATTACCTAATCCAGTGGTCTCCAGGTCAAAGAAAACAATGGCATTCTCACCAGACATCTGCAGGGTTTAAGAACAAATGTGTAAATATACAGGAGAAAATGGATAGTCCTAATTAAAGTAACAAATAATACTAATAATTTATTAATAATTCTGGGAGTAATAAAAAAATGTAGTTATTCAGATATCAGACTGTGAGCTATTTATACCTGAGGGGGGAAAAATCACAGTGGATAACTTACAGTGGACTGCATGATGGCGGCGTCACTTGTCTTGTGAGAGGTTTCATGTGAAGTCAGAGGGTTAATAACCCGGACAGTCCCAGTTCAGATGACACAATATACGCCTTGGCACCACGGAACGGGGCGTAACCTCAGGTCAATCACACCCACGCCTGTCAAAACTCACACTACTTTCATTTTAGAGGAACAGAAACAATTTAGGCCGAACCGGAAACTTGGGGTCTGTTGAAAATGATTCACCGACCTTTCCTGCAAGGTTTGTCCAACTGTCCGTCCACATGCCAGTCGCATAACAAAAGCTATTTTCTGTGAAAGGCGGAATATTCCCCGCGTTTCGTTCAGTTTCCTTTTCGCCTCTGACTGGTTTAGGAAAGGAGGGCTTTTGTTTACACTGCTGTCCGATGGAAAACTTGTATCTACAAAAATTAAATAGCCCATGACAATTCAAAAAAATAAAGTGTCTAAATTAAAGTGAAGTACATCTGTCACCATGGCTCTAATGTCCTAAATGGTACATGTTTTATCAGTCTCAACTTCAGCTATATGATCAAGAAATCTAAATTTTAGAATTTAACAGACGGACACACTATTTTTAAAATAATTTTTAAGCGTCCACCAAAATAGCCAACAACTAGCTATACCACATGGCGATTTTTCGAGAAATGGGCCTATATGATAAAAACTAAAATTGAACTATAAAGAAATTTTCCCATTAACATTCAGCAGCAGAGTAACCCGCTGATAACCGGCTGCTCAGGCACAAGCTGATTAAATGAACCATTGAAATCAGTTGCTGTCAGATGCGTCACTCCCCTTGTACCTTTCAGTTGAATCTCTATATACAAGTTATTTTCTCCAAAAACGCGGTTGGACCAACGACCATCCACCCTCCCATCCCTTATCTAGGGTATTAAATAAGCCTTAAGATGTGAAAAGGGTGCTTATTCCGGTGTAATTTGACAAAAAGCACATTTTCCCCAGTGCTCTTTGCCTGAGGCACACGGCTCTGAAGTGAGAACCTGCGGTTTGTCGTTCCTGCAGTAGTCTATGTATGCTGTAGTTTCACATCCTGCCCTTCTTAGAAAGACATTACATATACAAATTTTACAGCAAAGCTTAAAAATTACACCTCAGGAAATGTTATAGAAATATGAATGTAAGAGGAATATAGCATTGGACATAAAAACAATGACAGGAGAAAATGATAATGTTCTCCATGTTTGATAACTCACCCTCTTAATTGTTCACTTTCACTCAATTAGCCCTAATAGTTATAAGTATAGTACACAAGCTCTCTACTTAAAACTAAAACAACTGCTTTGCAGCACAACATATGTTCACCTATTTACCCAATTGTTAATGTTAAAGTAATACAAATAGGTTATTGTCCCAAAGAAATCACACAATATGTTTGTGTTTTGGTCAGAGATCACACAACTCGTTTGGATTTGGCTGCAGTTTTGCTTTTTTAATAAGCAGATGATTCCCCCCTTTACAACCGTAGACATCGTATCATTAAAAAAGAAATATTACACAAATTGCACCTTACACATAACTGTGTCCAGAGTGGCGCAGACAAAAATGCTCAAGTTGGATTTTTTTTTTCGCCTTGCAGCACAAACATGACAGACCCATTATGGCCTGTTAAAACATTGCCATGATTAATAGTAGATAATGAACCGTACACAGGATAATATATCCTTTTATAACACCTTTTATAACAGATTGTTTTAACCAATGTACACCCCGAAGCATGATCATAAATAGTACATATACTGTGTATAAAAGAGAAACAAAAACAACCAGAGAAAGCAGAGCATGCCTTCCAGTGATAGGTACATTCACTTTTTTTCTTTTCTTTTTTTTTTTTTTTTCCTTTTTTTGTAGAATGCCATAAGGACAGCCTATACATGTACAAATACCATCTTCTTAAATATTAACCTGTGGATATTTGACCAGGAATGGTTTCAAACACCCTACAGCTCCCCTTCAAACCTGCATGTTTTTTATTTTTTTTATTTTTTCACACAGTATGAGTTGTTTACTCCTCATCTCCAACCTGTGTTTACCAGCAACCTTGACGACACGCGGCAAGTCTCCACGTGTTTCAAAACTGAGATTGGCCCACTCCTTAACCACGGGTGAGACTGACACACCCGGTTTCCAGGAGAGTCGATGAACACTGATTGCGTTGGCGAGAGATCGGTGCTCGGCTGTGGTAAGGAAAGCCCCCCGGGGGGGATCTGATCACGATTACGGCAAGCGGGAAGAGATATTGCAGCGAGAGTACCGAGACGTTGTTGCTGTGAAGCTATTGAGAAGGTCCATAAAACTGAGAGAGACTGGATATCACACTGTATAGATACTGTATGCAGAGAGAGAGAGAGAGAGAATAACCAGAAACAGCTGACAGAGCATATAGACAGTCTGAGTTGATTGCTACTGTTCCATGTCTGGGCAGACAGACGGATTAAAATGCTACTTTTCACAGCCAGAGCCGGGAAGGAAGAGCTATTATTCAACATGGTAACACCTAGAGGAGACAAGCAAACTGGATGGCTCAGAGGACGTCATGAACACGTGGACGGGGTGTGTGTGTGTCTGTGTGTGTGTGTGTGTGTGTGTGTGTGTTTCCCCTGGCACTGAATAGGTGCAGTGAGTCACCCTGCTTTAAGGAGCTGTGAACCCACCAATTAGTCTGGACTTCAATGGGGAGTTTTAGTGTCCCTTGATGGTCTCAGTGCTGTTAGAGAAGCATTTCCACCCTGGCAAGGTGAAACATGATGGGGTGGGGACAGTGGAGTGTGTGTGTGTGTGTGTGTGTGTGTGTGTGTCTGCTGCTATGACAGAGCAGACAACACATGCACAAAGTGGGAATTGGTACAGTGGCAGCAATCAAGTCACTCACTCATACACACACACACACACACACACACACACATGCTTGCATGCACACACACACACACACACAGGGAAGAAAATGGCTTTCATTTCAACAAAAAAGAAACCATTACCACTGAGGTAATGACAATATTGACAACAAAAACGTGACATCTTTGATATCAATAACAACAGCGACACCTATTGTACAGCAATAATATAAAAACTAAAAAAAAAAAAAAAATTCAAGTCCTGACTTGGTAACACTGATGTTCTCTGAATACAACAGATGACAAACAGATGCAGGCTGGGAACGGCATGTACAAACACACTGTGTGGCTGAGGGACATTTTGACACCTGGCGTCAGGTGCGCGTGACGACAGACGTGCAGCACTGTGAGCGCAGGTCCGCTACTTCTCCTTCGCAATTCACAATTCATTTTCACGAGTGTTCGTTCACCTGGCGCCGGGGCGAAGGACGCCGGCGTGGCTCTGTTCATTGTAACACAGGAAAAGAGAAAACAAAATGACAACGCCAAAACCGGCACGCGACCAAAAAGCAGAACCTGATTTCCATACACTTCACTTTGCAAAATACTTCTGATGAAAAAGAGAGAACAGGAGAGAGAGAGACGAATATCAACATCGGACGACCCAGGAGCAGCACTGGACTTTCTTTCTATGTACACTTTTTTCCTCTGTAACATAATAATCATAATAACAATAATAATAATAATAATAATAGCATACGGTCTTTTCATAATGTATTCCTGTACAGTCTCTTTAAATGGACGTAGGAAAAAGTGTGATGGAGAAGCATGCAGCCTCTTGGCTGGTCTGCCCTGTGTAAACGTGAGAAGCAGAGTTAGCTTGGTGCTGGTTGCCAGTCCAGTCAGTATGGCTACATTTCTTTCGGGTGGCGTCCACCACCTGCCCACATGCTAAAAAAAACAAAACAAAACAAAAAAATCAAAACAGGTTGCACTATAGATTTGGCTTTGCAGGTCCGGACGTTATCTCGCTCTTGCAACCCTTCCTTCCCTTCCTCTCCCTCCCAGCGGACCCCTGGTGGTCCAGCAGGGGTCAAAACAGCGTCGTGCACTGAGGTCAAGGGTCAACAAGATGGCCGACCGTGTCTTTTTCCTGTCCAATTCACTCTGCCGTTCACATTAGTCCTCCCCCTCGTGTCATCCATCGTTCTGTCCCTCCTCTCTCGTCCCCACATCGGTCAGCAGTCCTCTGACTG
>OMLF01044002.1:0-13884 GCA_900302615.1 Holocentrus rufus
AGAAGAGAATGCGATCATAGTGGTGTCTTATTCTCTGAAATTAATTTACTAGGTTAATATTTATTTATAGAAGAAAGGGACAAAAAAGGGGGAGAAATTGTTTTGCAGATTTCTCTCTCTCTCTCTCTCTCTCTCTCTCTCTCTCTCTCTCACGCACACACACACACGCTCGCTTACTCGCGAAATCAGTACTCACCAAATCACACTTACATGTTGAGCGGTGCACATTGTCCTTAAAGGAAAGGTTAAGAACATGTCTGATTGGTTAAGTCAGCCCCACCCCATAACAAACCCAATTCATCTAAATCTCTCCCTGTTTCCAGATGCGCCAGGTGCATCTTGTCACCAATATACCAAACGCGCCAAAGGCCAACTTTCAATCAGCAGTGCAGATGGAGAAGTGGCATGGTACCATCCTGGACATAAATGCAGTCAGTGCATTGGGTGACAAATGTCATGGTCTCCTGGGGATGTATGCGCTGTTCGGATGTGACATTGTCTCCTACCCCTGTGGAAAGGGCAAGGTGTCTGTACCGAAAGTACTTATTAAATATGGTGTTGTGGATACTCTGCAAATTGTTTATAACTTGCCACTTATTTCGTTTTTAGTTTTTATTTAGTTTTATTTTTTCTCTCTCTTTTACCTTATTTTCTATTATGTACATATAGATTTTGTGAATATGTTATTCCACCCCACCGCCACCCCCATACAGATTATATTATTGTTATATTTTAGAGGTAGGACAGCTCCCAAATCCTAGTACCGGGCGTTAAGGGCTGCCTCATGTTTATTTAATTTTATCTTACGTTTGCTACTTGCACAGCTGCTGGAGTTGTTGCAATTTCATTTCACTGCTGTTGTACATGTACAACTATGCACATGACAAATAAATCTCTTGATATCTAGGAAGTACCACGCCTGGTCCCAATAAAGTGCTTGAGGAACCTGATGCCACTCACAGTGATCTAAGAGGTACTGGGACCAGATTCTTCCTCACACTGTACAGGCTTAAGAAGGCCAAGCTAGTGAGTAACACTTGCTACCAGATCCACAGACAGAGGAAAAAACACCTGAACTTAAAAAGCTTCCTCCAACTGATGTCGACATGATGCTGCACATACTGCATGCTCATCTCCAGGTCATGCTGTGAAGAGCTGCAGATCAGAGGGAGCCACCTGCAGAGGTCAGTGACATTACAAAATTCGGGTGAGAGGTTGCTAAAGGAGGGGCTGTCATGCCTGCTGTTTCCACCCAGGCAGTGGCTTCAATTCATTTGCTTGATGTCACCACCTGCAGCTGCAATGCATTGAGGGCCTGCAGCCAAACAAACTGCAGCTGTCATGCTGCAAGTCTCAGTTGCACTGACTATTGCAAGTGTGATGGAGGTGAGGCCCGCTGCTGCAACCCATTCACAATTCATGAAGGCGAAGACGAAGAAGATGAGGAGGCTGAAGGGAATGATGAGAGAGATGATGAGGAGGGTGAAGGTGGTGGTTGTTGTTCTATGTTAACTTAAAGTGTCAGGGTCTAGATATTTTCTAGACTGATGTTTCCTGTATTCTGTGATTTATTAGCTAAATATCCCTGATTGGGGTTTGGATTTTTGTTGCAATGTTTTTATCTTACAAAAGAGCTAACTTGGGCCCATTTGTCACTTTTTTCATCAAATATGGTGTTGTTATTAATGATTGTGCTAATAAGGGCATGATAATAGGACTAGGAATACCATTAAAGTAAACTTATTCTGAGAAGTCTGTGACAAGTTGAATTTCATCCACTAGGCCTATAGATGACATTTCAATCAAAAGTTGATACAAAACACTTTGACATAAAGCAAAAATTCCTGATTTTGACCCAAATGTTTACATAATTTATGCAAATTATGCTATTTGGAAAAGTTGCATGACTGCACCATGGCAACAAATGGATTTCTGGACATCACAAACATGGATTTAGACTCTTAGATGACCGTTCAAACTTAGAACGGTCATTTAGAACTTCTAAGTGCACTAGAATCAAAATTATGGCTATTTCCAAGGTTTTTTTTTGTTTTTTGTTTTTTTGCGATTAACAAGCTCATTATGCTAATCACTCAAACTGCCCAACATGTAACTCTTAGCAACCAAGATTAATCTGATCTGCTAAGCCTATAGTTGACATTTTAGTCATAAAAGTTCAAAGGAAACAACATTGAAGGGTTTCATATAGGCAATATTGGGCTTTCCAGTAGACTATGTGTGTTGCAGTGATTCAGATCTAAAGTAAGAGGTTTACGCAGCAGCCTAGGTCTCTCAAACATGGTGTGGTTAAGCAGTTATTGCTGTTTTTTCTGTCTTTTTATATGCTTGTGAGAATTTATTCTTACTTTCATTGCTGGACTTAGTCTTACTATAATCTTACTATAAGTATCCATGATCCACGATCTTCATCCATCTATGAACCAGCCTTGAAGAATGTCAGAGGGGGGAACAACATGCAGTGAAGAGCCCAGGCCGCTACAACAACAAAATGTGGTGTGCGCTCTACCAGGTGAGCCACCAGGGTGCCCATTTTGTCCTAATGACTGGATGGCTTATCCTTTTTAGGATAAGCGGTAATGGAAAATAAATGAATGTATGAATATGTCAAGGCCACAATTTACTAATTTGTGAGCATGAGATACAACTTAAATGACATCCTTCCAACATTTCGGTCAATTTGTGCGCACAAGATATGCTGTTGCCTCAATTTAATGAAATCATTTTTGGTCAATTTGTGTACTAAGGTTAGTCAGCTCTGTAGGAGTTGATGTATGCTATATGCCAGTGGTTCTCAAACTTTTTTGCCTGTGACCCCTTAAAACAAAGCGATCCCTACTCGCGTCCCCAGTCATAGGCCACAAACAGAGCGGTGATCAGTCCATTCTCAGGTTTATTTATTTATTTATTTTTATTCATTTACTTAACAAAGGAGGCCTCCAATTTTAGAATTACCCAGGATTTCACAGGACATCGTCCAAAAAATTGAGAAAAATACGATTATCGTATGTGTATGTAATACTTTTCTCCACCTTGCCTCTGGGAGAAAAGGATGGCTTGTTCGTCACTAGTCTTATATCCATTTATAGACTTATACCTTTGAGCTTAGAACTTTTTGACAGCCTTAAGGGTAGAGGCAGACAATCTTGGACAATCTTGTCAGACATGGCCTAGTTATACACTAATGTCTCAGTAGTTTGATGGTAATGACTTGCGAATGTTAAAATGCTGCAGGTAGCACCCTTAAATCAACTGTTCACATTATTGTGCAGTATCCAATGTTGTTTTTTTGACAAGTCACACTGAGCCACTTCAAGTATCAGGAATTGCTGCTACACCAATGCAAGGTTGTGTTGACTGTTTTTCCATGTGCAGCATGGTGCTTATATAATTATACAGAGGTATAGGCATACAGGCATGGACATAGGCATTAATGCACGTTAACACACAAACATACACTTTCACATATGCCCACACATGAACATATGTGTACACACACACACACACACAGAGCGTAATTAGGTTCTAGTATGGTTGGAGCATGTTAGGTGTCCTGACATAAGCCTGGCTACTGCAGCGGCCCCCTCTCCATGTGGATCTCATTATTGGAGTGGGAAATATGACTGGAATACACAGGTAGTACACGTTTTTCATCAAAGCCCAAAGCTTCTCTCTGGTAAAATATACCCCTAGCTTCCATGCTAGGTAAAGAGAGGCAGGGGGGAATGTGCTAGATTGGATGAAGGTGGGCAACTGAAGATTGAAGACCATCTTCTGGCCAGATTTGATATATCACTGAAATCCATACTTTCATCTTTTGGTTCGGTAACAAGACACAGTGCATCCCCACCCTTTGATTTATAATGCCTGCTACAGCAAAACACTAATCATTTGTTATATTCCCTGTAAGCCAAAATACTTTCACACAAACTGTCACAAGGATGATTAATTTTATCATGTATATCTTTCACAAGGACTTCAGCTTTTTATGCTTTTTATGTTAGAGGCTATTACATTGCAAGCTTTAGTGTGTGTGTGTGTGTGTGTGAGAGAGAGAGAGAGAGAGAGAGAGAGAGGGAGAGAGAGAGAGAGAGTAAGTGTGCATATCTAGACCATGTGTGGTGCAATGAATGACTCAAGTGATATGTAGTGGAACTTGAAAGATGAAGCAGGTTTCTTTATCAACCTTGTCTCCAATTCTGAAGGCTTTGACATATGCAGTGGTCAATCATACATTTACTTAAGGAAGTCCTATTTCAGTGGCACTATTCTATATGACTATATAGAAAGTTAAAGGATAATTCCGGTATTTGTAAACCTGGGCCCTATTTTCCCATCTGCCTGGGTCTAAATGATTAATAGGAACAAAAAGTTTTGGAATCGGTCCAATATTGAGCGAGAATGCTTTAACCAGCTATAACCGCGAAACATGGCTGCAATGTAATCCAAAGTATGTCTACTAAGAGTGCTTGTTTTGTCACTGACAGTTTCAGATTAGTATTGTAAGTGTCTGACAACATCATGGAAAGCATCCCTACAGAGATAGCAGAAGGAGAAAACCCGCTCTGAAATCTTGCGGGAGGTGAGTTGTTACAGGAGGACAGCAGTGTAAACATGAGAGAGCCGTCCCGGGAAGAATGGAAACATTAAGTTACAAAGCTGGAGTTCAGAAAGTGTAGCTTAGTGTTATCAAAAGATTAAAGAAATAAACAGTGGTTTGTGTTTGCACATTTCCGAGTTGTGCCATCAGAATGTCGCGGCACACTTTGCGTAGCTTTCATAGACCACTGTTGTTGGATTTGGACACACTGAAGTTGTGGGTAATTGTGCTACAAATGAATGCTAACACTCCTGTCAGTACACTGCACCTCGCAGACCACTGGGTCTGCAGTGTATTTGGATCACTTCTCCCAGCCAAAGAAGAGAAGAAATCCTATGCCAAAGCACTTTGCCTACACTGTTCCATGAGTGGAGAGACCTGCTGCAGACAGAGTGAAGGCAGTGTGCACTGAGTGCCAGCACTTTCCATAATGTTGTCAGACACTTCTGATAATAATCTGAATCTGTCAGTGGCAAAAACAACACTTTAAGTGGACATACTTTGATGTGGACACGTCGCCCCATTGGATTATGTTACAGCCATGTTTCGCAGTCACCGGTTATAGCATTCTTACTCAATACTGAACCGATTCCAAAACTTTGTACCTATTAATCACTTAGACCTAAATAGATGGGAAAATAGGGCGCAGGTTTAAAATTACAGGAATTATCCTTTAAGTAAGGGAAAGCACAAAAAATCCAACCCAAACACCACATCCTGTTACAGAGTTACAGAAGTCAGATTAAGCACACACAAAGCAAAATTGACTTCCAACGATTTAGGTGTTGATTGCACAGACAGAGTAAGAATCATTAAAGCTGCATTATGCAGGTTTTTTATATAAGAATACACCCATCTTCTCACACACTGGGGTTGCAACAGAGATGAGTGTGCCATTCCCACTAACTGACACCTTAGATTCATCCTACTTGCCTAAATTAAATAATAGTGTCAATATGATCATTGGTGGGAAATCTTCCGCAAAGTATGAACTGCCAAAAATAAATAAATAAATAACAATGGCTGACCACAGACCCCATTCAAGCTTGGTTTTAAAATCTATCTTGTGTGTTCCAGTCACTGGAACACACAAGTCACTGGACGGTTCTAAATACGGGTGTGAACAGTGTCCAGTGTGTTTTGAAGATACATTGTGATCCAATCACTAAAACTACCTTGGAAGTGGTCAGGGCCAATGCCAGAATAGGTGGTTTGCCAGTCACTCCCAAAACGACATGTATAAGCCTTTTCACATGTAGCACCAGGATAGCACCTCTACAGGATGGATGGGGAACAGCCACAACCAAGTAACGACAGACAGCGCTGCTGTTTAGTTGCATTTAATCACCAAAACTACTTTGTTAAGTTAAGGAAATGGTTAAGATTAGGGTTTGGGTTTGGGTTAGGATTATGTCGCTATAATAAACAGGCAGAAAAGAACACGACGCCACTGAAAATGAAACCCGGAAATGCAGAAGAAAAACAATGGTCTCACTTCACTCACGACTCGAGCGCGGATCTACCCATGGGAAAGTCCTGGGTCTTGTCACCCCACCCACCGCCCCGAACTCCACCTTCACTCAGTCTGTCTCGCTCTTTCTACTATGTAGCTTCCTGTGGGGAGGGGTGCTACTTTAGGAAACGCTCCTGTGGGTTGTTTCAGAGGGCTGGAACGACCACTTGTTCTCTGTGGGAGGATGGTCTCAGTCAGGGACACAGGGCCACACGGCACTTGCAGTGTAAACGCAAACACTTCAATCTATGGTGTCATATTCGTGTCATATGTTGCGAGCACGATAAAACATGCTCACTAGCAAATTACATTATTTCGCACACACAGATATTAACTGCCACACGCATGATAAAAGTCCTCTCGCACAATTCAACAATAAAGGGGTTGTACAGGTTGCTGCGAGTGAGAAACAAAGTCACTTGCATGTATAGAACTAAGCAGCAAGGGCACAAAGCTGCCACGCACAAGAGTTTCTACCTGGCCAAGGCTGGGGGGCATACGCTCTCGAAGTCGAGCTCTGCTCACTCGAATCGACCTTTGACTTTTGACATTTTGGGGCAGAAACCAAGGGAGGCACCGGCCCTCTTATGATTGGTCACTTCAGTGCCCACACGGACCTCCTTGTACCTTGATTGACAGCTATGTTTTCAGAATTTCTGGATGAGGTCCTTCAGATTTTCAAAAAACATCCTGAACAGCAGTTACAGTTACAGTTACAGCTGCCATTTGGCAGACACTTTTATCCAAAGTGACATACACATAAGATTTCAATACAACACAAGCAAGGTACTAGTTGGAGACAACAACAAGAGTTAAGTGCTACAAAGCTAAGCTCTGGCCCAGCCGGACATGGCTGCTGTGAGGCAGTGCTATAAGGCAGCGCTATGAGATAATGCATATAGTGCATAGAAGAATTGCACAGTGGGACTATGGGATTACACAGTCTGTCAGGTGAGAAGGTGGTCACAAAAGAGCTTGGTTTTTAGTCTTTTCTTAAAGACTGAGAGGGACTCTGCAGATCGAATGGAGTTTGGTAACTCATTCTACCACTGAGGGATCACAGAAGCGTCTGGCTAGAGACTTGGCGGCAGCACCAGGCGACGCTCCCTGGCAGAGCATAGTGAGTGGGAGGGAGTGTAGACCTGAAAGAGGGAGTTCAGGCATCAAGGACTTAAACTTGATGCGGGCAGCAACTGGGAGTCAGTGGAGGGATATGAACAGCGGCGTGACATGTGCTCTTTTGGGCTGGTTGAAGACCAGATGCGCCGCCGCGTTCTGGATCATTTGCAGAGGTTTGAGCATAGAAGCAGAGAGGCCTGCCAGCAAGGAGTTGCAGTAGTCAAGGTGTGATATTACAAGAGCCTGTACCAGGAGTTGTGTTGAATGTTCAGACAAGTAGGGTCTGATTCTCCTGATGTTGTACAGGGCGAACTGGCATGAACGAGCAACAGAAGTCACATGGTCCTTAAAGGTTAGCTGGTCGTCAATGATGACACGCAAGTTTCTGGCAGACTTTGTGGGAACAGCAATGTCAAATAAATTTGAAACAAGCAAAAAAAACATTTAATGCTGTCTAATTTTTCATGTTCCTCTACAACACCAGCAGTTGTGTATGCACAATGAGGTCACAGATGCTTCAACCTGGAGGCAATAGTAAATGTACACTTGAAGTATGCATGTGTGTGTGTATGTGCATGCACACTAACGCACCTGCAGTTAGGCCTATTTGCACAAATCAAAACCAGCTCCAACCACAAATAGTTCCACTGTGAGTCAACAATATGTTGGTTTCTACGACCAAACACCCTATGTGGTTTCATAGGATCATAAAATTACACATTCCTTTTTGCGCACTGGCATCGACCCAAAGGCAAGCACTAAAAGGCATGGAGAATATTGTCACAAGGTGAGGGGTATTACATGCTCTTAGGGAAGAAAACAAGAGAAATGATCAGTAAGTGGGAGGGCGCTAGGAGTTGGAGGATGGAGAAAGAGTGAGATAGAAACAGAATGAAAGAGAGAGAGAGAGGAGAGGAGAGGAGGGGATACATCTGCTTTTGTTATGTGTTATCCATTAGGTTACAATGATGCCCTGCTGTTTGTGCTCAGTTAAAACTAACTAGGACCCAACACAACAAAGAAGATTAAATGAGATGCAACATAATTGAACCCCATGGGTAAATTGGGTCATTGCATTAGCAACAAGTAATAGAATACAGCAAAGAAAACATGACATGGGTGTCTTACCCTATAAAAGCCCATCAGCAACAACAGATGCCAACGTGTATAGTTGTCATTTTCCTTCTGCAACTTTTTTATATGGTAAATGCATGCCAGAAAGTCAAATAAATTGTTCCAAGAAAAGAAATGTGTTTTCCACTTCTTTTTTTTTTCTTTCAGGTTCCTTATGTCATTATGACTAAAATTAAAACTGCAATTAAAAGTGTCCCCAGCAGATTATTTACTGTGGTGCTCCTTGCTAACACTTTGGCACACTATATTGAGTGGTAGTAGCACAGACTTTTTATGGGTTACGCAGGCATACAACTCTAAAAATGCACCGCCCCAGTGGTCAAATATGGAAGTACTCTCTCTCACAGAGGCCCAAAAATTCCTGCCTGACCTGAATGTGCATTTTCTGAGCCTGAGTCTGAACAGAGCCTGCAAGTTTGATTTTTAGAGCGCATCCAGGCTGATGACATGATTGTACTAGATGTTTTTAGATTTCCTCTATAATTTTGGTCTGTACATCAGCAATTAGGATAGGTAAATGATTGTTTTTATTAAAACAAAATTTAACAATAATTGAATGGTAATAATGATCATTAATCAGCACTCTCCCAGCCTCATGGGAGAGTGATCTCAGATTAATAAAGCCTACTTTCAGAGTAACAGGCCATACAAAAGTCTCACCTGAAGAGAGGGTTGGCTGAATAGGAACTAGATTGTTGTTATTGAAAGTCTGTCCGCCTAGGTTGAAGGTTGAGTGGTGAAGGAGGGAAAGTGACTGTCAGTGGCATTGTTAGTCTGATTCTTGTGGTGACCAAGCCCCTATCACTAGCGTGTGAGGCTAAGAGTGGTCGGAACAGGCAGGCTAGCTACCAGGGCTAGCAGAGGAAGATAAACAATATACAAGAGAGATGGCAACCCCTTTTTTGGGGTGTGTGTGTGTTTTGCTATAGTGTCTGAGAACAACAGACCACATACAAGCTGCTTAAAGCAATCAAAAACTTACATGTTGAGTAATAAAGGTTGGCATAGCAACAGATGCGCCTACAGAGTTTTGTTAAACAAATTCAATAAATTGCCAAGCAGACCAATCAAACCTCACTTTGGGGCTTAAAAGATCTATCAGGGGAGTAACCACGACAGAGAAGTTTTGACAAAAGTTACAGTAGTAAACTGCCATACCGAAAAACCTCAAAAGCTCCTTCTTAATGGTGGGAAATGGAAACTCATCTATAAATGCATGAATGCAGCTATTTCCCTAGCACAGGGAGTTAGAGGTAGCCATCAATACCCTTTCAAGAGGTCAAACTCACTAACAAACTTTGCAGACCCTACTTGATCCACACAATCCTCTATTCTTGGCAGTGGATAAGTATCAGGCTTAGTGGAATTTACCTTACGAAAATCTGTACAGGGTCTGAAAGTATTGTCTGGCTTACTCACCAACAAACAATGGGAAGCCCAGCTGGAAGAAGAGGACTTAGTTATCCCATTCTCTAACATGTAATTGACCTCTGACTCCAACTGCACTTGCTTCTCAGGTGACACACGATAGTACTGTTGTTGGATGGGCTTAGCATCTCCTACATCGAAGTCATGCTGGATCAGATGGGTACGGGATGGAGTATGTGCAAACAAAGGTGGAAACGCCAAAATGAGATCTTGTAATTCTGTGAGCCTCTCCTCAGTCAAATGTCCCAAAATACTGTCCAAATATCTCAAGGACTCTGAGTTTTTAAGTCTGCTCTGCAACATACAATCATCAGGGCTTTTCACCTCCTCTGCACTAGGGGTCCTCAGAGTGGAAGTTACAGGTCTAGTATAAAATGTTTTCAGCAGGTTAACATGACATAGTTGTTTGGATTTTCGCCTATCACAAGTAGAGATAAGAAAATTCTGTTCAGACACTTGTTTGATCACAGTATATGGACCCATAAATTTGGCTTGAAAGGGAGGGCTAACATCTGGACACCAGATCAAATGACCTTTTCATCTTTCCCTGTGATGGCTTCTATTTAGTTTTTGCCATTTTCTCTGTCTCATACAGTCAACACGGAAATCCATTACATAACATAATCCAACAGGTTCTTGGGAGGCTCCACGGCCCTCCAATCCTGCTGGAGAACTGCTAGTGGGCCCCTGTGTGCCCAAAAACAAAATCATCTGGGCTGAAGCCAGTACTTTCCTGAACCACCTCCCTAACAGCCAACAGACACCAAGGTATACCCTCCTCCCTGTCACCAGATAGTTCAGTGTAGTAAACACGTAGGTTTGATGGAACCTCTCTAGAGACCCTTGACTCTGAGGGTAGTATGCACTAGACTGAGTATGTTTAACTCCAAGTAGTTTTAGAACCTCTGCAAACATCTGAGATGTGAAGTTGTTCCCCAGTCACTTTGGATCACCTTGGGAATACCATTTAGATTTAGTGGTGATACTATGCAAAGGAAAAACTGCTGGGTAACGTGTCACCTGACACATTACTGTCAGTAAGTACATGCTACCTGCCTTAGACTTAGGCAATGGACCCACACAATCAATGAGAAGTTGTTCAAAAGGATGGTCAGCTGCAGGAATTGGAACCAAGGGGGCAGGTTTCAAAGTTTGATTTGGCTTACCAGACAATTGACAAGTGGGACATGTCTTAATGTAAATTGATATATCCCTCTTCAGTCTTGGCCAGTAAAAGTAGCACCAACACTCTGTTGTATGTTTTCTTAACCCCAAGATGACTTGTAACCCCATGAGTTGTTGCAATACCATCTCTCTAAATTTCACAGGCATGACATTTGGTAGACTGCCTCACCATCAAAACTTTCACCCTAAGGCGGCCACTTCCTCACCAACAACCCATCTTGAAGTAAGTAGCCATGAGCTGCACTTTCCATGTGTTTGGCAGGGCGAACCTGGTGGTAAAGCTCTTGCAAGGAGGAGTCACATTTCTGTTCCTCTGCCAGATAATTTCTTGACACTTTTAATGGAAAAGTGGGCAGAGGATCATTACCTTATCAGTTTTTCCTGTGACCTTACCCTGATCCTCATGAGTCTGGGCACAGGTTACTGCACAGGCAGGAAAAATCTCAGGTTTCTCTTGTTCCTGACCAATATACTTGTTGTTCAGTGGTGTGTTAAAAACCAGGAGGGGATTGGGGTAACTTGGGCCACACATGGGCCCCAGCAAGGCCGTTGCAGAGGATTAGCAGGATTCCCTCAACAGGAAGTGCCAGACGCACTCCCATTGACACTTCTCCCTGTACCAACTCAGAGAAGAACTCTAACCTATGCACAGGCAGTGGCAACACTGGTAAACCCATGCCTCGACACAACACAAACCTCCCTGTATCTGTCTCAGAAAACAACGGCAGTACAGGCTCCACAATAAATGACTCTAAAGCGCCAGTATCCCTCAAAACTTGTACAGGGACCTTTTTTCCGCTGCCCACTTGTGGTGTGTGTGTACCAGGTATTTGTCATGTTGTGGGGATCTCAATCTGTTTACGCAGTTATGTTGTGGGGACTTGCCTCAATTATGTGGACAAAAACCTGGTCCCCACAACGTAAATAATTAATTTTCGTTTAAAGGTAAGGTAACTTTAGGGTTAGGTTAAGGTTAGGTGTTAGGAAATCAAAGCCTCAAGAACTCACGCACACCCCATCTCCAATTTCTGTAGTACGGGCGGCTTGGCACATAGTGGTTATGGTTAAGGTATGTCTCTAGGAAATTAAAGTAAGTCAATGTAATGTCCCCGCAAGTGACAGAAACCAACTGCAGGTCCGTTTCTGTATGCCTGCATCAGCCTGGTATCAAACTGCAGTTTGGACCACACGTTAGTGGCTAACGGGTATGAAGCTGTTGATAAACATATCAACCACTGATGATGGTGGTTCGCTTTCTAATTTCCTCTAACTTTGGCGGCGTCTTTGAAATACCTAGTCTTGTTCATGTAAAAATGATTATTTGACGATTCCTATGTTTGAGGGTCAGGCAGTATGTATGCTCACTATGCAAGTTGCGTAAGGCCCCACAAATTATGCAAGGGCCTCGCCTCCCCCTCATGTGAAACGGGGTGTCAATGTTTACAACTTCGATAACATTAATGTTAAATTGATGAAATTGATAAAATTTGTCGAATAAACTAAACGAAACAAAATTATACTAAACTACACAAGGCACATGAGACAAATGAACAATTACATATACTAACTACTAACGAAGAAGTGGGTGACAAGTGAGCAAAGCAGGAAGCAGAGCAGGGAAATGAGATGCTGTCTGACAGTGGGCGGTGAGCTGGCAAAGGTTGGAGACAGACAGTCGAGTGGTTGGTAAAGCAAAGCAGATGAGAAAGTAGGTAGGAACACAGGACATGGGGTGATTCCATTCGCTTATTTCATGTCTCGTCGTCTCCTTGCTCTTCCTCCTCCTTGCATCCTCCAGCTTGTGACCTGGAAATCTCTGACTGATATTTTGAAGGATATCTGACCAAAACCAACACTGGTTCCAGCCCAGCACTGGCCTGGGCCATAATCCCGAAATGAACGTTTTCACACAGAAAAATATCCTGTCTGATTCTGCCGAGTGCTTCTGAACTGTCAGTGTTGATGGACCAAATGCCAACTGACCAGCAACTACACAAACAGGTGTTTTGTGAATAAAAAACACAGCCTGTCTGTTCAACACTTGCTGAGAGAGGGAGAGAGAAAGACAAATATACTACAGTGAAAAGATACAAAGTGAAACTAATTGTAGCGGACAGAAAGTGCCCACAAAGTAGGGGTGCAAGTCTGATTTACTCACCGAAAATTCGAAAGGGTCCTAGCCCCTGCCCCCGACTTAATTCGCCTCTTAAATACTCTGTACTAGCTAATGAGTAGCATCAGATGGGCGCCAGGATTTAGTATGAATCACAGTGACAACCTCGAGGGTAAATGCACAAGTAAGGCCTGGTCCACACTGGATGCGTCTTGGCTGCGTCGCGTCTGCGTCGCTGAGCTGCTGCGTCTCACGCGCGTGTCGGCGTCCACACCGGCTGCGTTTCTGCTGCGTTTCTGCTGCGTCGCGACTACTGCAAGCCCTATTTGACTACATTGAGTTTGCCTTTGATAATGGCCATAAATAACACATTATTTCATTTTAAATGTAACTTATATTTAGTTTAGACAGAAAACAGGTTAAGAAGCCCAACTGTAAAAATATAAAAATAAATAATTAAGTACTTGACTATCTAATTGGCATGAGCGACACCTTAATTTACGTTATGAGAGAGAGAGAGAGAGAGAGCGCACCTCCATCAATTCTCAACATCAAAGATGTCTCCAACTGCCGTTGTACCAAAATAAAACAACGAGCTAAACTGATGTCATACTGACGTGCTGTTTATTGGAGTATATGAGCCAAAATACGACTATACAGTTAAGTTAATAAAATCCATAATAACAGGTCCATATCAAGATGACAAATGAGGAAAATGCCAGAATCTATATGGGGTATGAAACTTTTATTTTGGCAAATCGGAAGTGGGAGAAC
>OMLF01044003.1:2778-13869 GCA_900302615.1 Holocentrus rufus
GACATGAGTCCCGATGGGTCAGTGTGTATTCAGGTCAAAGTCCTCACCAGGGTAGGAAAACAAGAACACACACACACACACACACACACACAGAGAGAGAAAGAAAGAGAATGGACACTGAGTTCACTGAGTTAGTGAACATGCTTAATAACGTCTATGCTATGAATGGACCTGTCGTGACCATAGTTCCAGTCGTCCTTTATTTGTCATATTATGCTGCTCATTAATATGGAAGATGCATGTAATAAAATGAGGACTGAAACCAACAATGACCTTAAGAGTGGGCTGCTGAGACCCTTCACCTCAATGCAATTCAAAACGCTTCACAGAAGTTCAATACCATTTTCACCTCTGTAAGTCCAGTGGTTCAGTTCTTATGGGTAGCATTATGTGTTAGCTTAGCATAAAGACTTGAAGTCTACAGGAGTCATTAGCCTAGCTCCATCAAAGTGAAAAAATAAACCCTAAAACTGAAGCTGTCTTATTTACAGTCTATCATGTGTTTTACATGGTAAAGAACTACACAGTCTGGGTAAGTTGGAAAAAGTGTGTTTTGCCCAAAATGTTGGAGTATTCCTTTAAGAGACAACACTGCGAAGTGAATCACAGTCAGTGAAATGGACATTCACTTTGTGGCTTTGTTTAAAATTTGAGCTCTTACAGATCAGAATCACCTTAGAAATCACGTGTGACAGATGCATGGATTGGCAGGAACAGTCCAACCCCCGCCCCCATCCTCCGCCTGCCCGCTTCCTCTCCAGGTCTAGATTCTCATGCCCAAGGGTCCTACTGCAAAATACCTTTTTACTGTAAGTGAAATTTGCCATCTCTCTTTTTACTTTCTTTATGCTATGTCTCAAATTTGTAACTTTGAAAACCAGTTCCTGTTCGTAAATCTTTCCAAGAACAAACTTTCCAAGGAATAGGACGTGTGAATTTAATCATAAGGTGACTTTTAGAATTGATCCATGAATCCCTGATCTTACAAGACTCACGCTGGTCTTATGTGACTTGACCTTGAAAAAATAGATCAGGACCCCACAAAACCAAAGCCAACAAATCTGATCCATTAAACAACAGAAGCTCCAGCTTTGGCATAGGGTCTTGAAGTTAAATTCACATTTAGTGATTTTTTTTCTCCCAGTTTTATTTGTGCAGTTTCTCATTCCCTGAAGCTTTTTAATATTTCTCCCTTGACCTTTGCAAAATGACCAGCAACTGGGGGGGTCTATTCTTTTTCCTTCTCTCATTTTTGCTTCCTCCTCTAAATTACCATTTGACCTTCACTGCTGTCCTATCTCCTTGGCCTGGCTTGGTGGGAAGGGTTGAGTGTAGTGGACAGACTTAAAAATGAAGGGCTGGACTTACATACTCCGGAAAGCAGAAAACAAATGTAATGGTCCTGGGCCCTGTTTCCTCCTGGGCTCTTAAGGCTCAGATGATTGTAGAATCCATCTTATGAGCCTCTTTAGCTTACAAGGCATTTCCCAAAACCATCTTGACTAAAGATGCTTTTGAAAATGATCTATGATTACTCTGGATCACTTGTAGTTTGCTAAGTGCATCTCAACAACCCCACACACACAGGTGTTACCAAGACCTGCATTTCAAACACGATACACTGTGAAAAACAGACAGCTTCAGAGCTGGTGTAAGGTTTATTTTTTCACTTTGACGGAGCTAGGCTAATGACTCCTGTAGACTTCAAGTCTTTATGCTAAGCTAACACGGAATGCTAACCATTGGAACTGAACCAGAGGATGTACAGAGGTGAAAATGGTGTCAAACATCTTGTCTCAGTCTGGGTTAAGTAGGAAAAAGGATATTTTGCCCAAAACACTGGAATATTCCTTTAATGGTCGTAATGTCTTTTTGATGCTGAGTGTTGCAAGTTAGCTACTTAGCATACTTTTAGCCAGCTTGCTATCATTAGCCTACAACACATACAGCAGGAAGGCTTTCTTTGGTGAAGCACATTAATTTGTAACGAACAGGTACAGTGATGAGGTTGCAGCTCGACAATGGTCAATTACTGAGAAAGAGCTGATGACAGGACGCCTTAATTAACCAATCATGATCCAGTGTTCAGCATAGCCGTGTAATAATAGTAGATTGACACACTGCCAGGGAAAGCACTTTAGAGCAGTACTTTAGCTGTACTAAGATGAATTACCTCTGTGGATAAAGTTTAAACTCATTCTGTGGAGTTGTAATTATGGTATAAACAAAACCTCTCTATACAATGAGGAGTACATTAAGTTACATTACGTTCAACTTGAGATTAATTTTGTTTCTGTCAGGACAAGAGCTAGCTAGCTAGATAGATGTGTAATGAGTCAGCAGTGGGTTGGCACCTTTAGCATTAAGCAATCACAGACTGGCCAAGTTGGCAATATGACGGTGCTCTTTACCAATTACATCTTACAGAATTTTGGAAGTATAAAGTCTTACACATTCAGTCACTTGGTGTTTGGGGCCACCAGTTTGTGAAACATGTATTGTGGCCCTTAAAAAGATTTGTTAGTAATTTATCTCTGACGGCTTTATCTTCCCCCAGCATAGGTAGAAGCACACTGAGCCTCAGAACTGTCTGCTGTTTCACTGGTAATCAGCATTCCTCCCCATGGATGTTTTGATGCTCTCCTTACCCAACCCTGTGTGCTTCCCATCGTAACCAGTATGATCCAGCACATTTCTGTGTCTGGCAAGCAGTGAAGCGCACAAGCACGCACACACACACACACACACACACACACACACCCTGCAGAAAATATCTCCCAGGCAACTTACTGGGACAACTCTCTTTTACTTGCTCTCTCTTTTGTATCTCTCTCTCTCTCTCTCTCTCTCTCTCTCTCTCTCTCTCTCTCTCTCTCTCCATCTGCCCTCATCCCTCTGTCTTGTTCTGCCTCCTCTCTTCTGTCTTTTAAGGCTGCTGTGTCTGGACCCATTGGAATCATGTAATAACAGCTTGTCAAGGCTCTTTTTGTGCTCAGAGACATTTGCATATTCAAATGTGCTCAAGAATGTAGCTTGCCCTGGCTGCTGCTCCAGTGTGCATATGTATATTGTGAATTTGTGTGCAGGTTCTGCACAGAGATGCACAATAACCACATGTCCTCAGAAATTATTAATTTGAGTTTGTCATCCTGCATATTTGGTGCATTTTTGTGAGAGAGCGAAATAGACAGAGGTCGCTGGCATTTGTGTTGCATTTTTGTGTTAATGTGTGTGCACATATGGATTCCCTCATACCAACACACACACACACACACACACACACACGTACAGTGCTGAGTTACAGCCTGACTGTTCTGTGCCAAGAGACACCATCAGGCTGCAAATAAAAGATAATGGAGGCCAAATAAACACTGAAGGCACTGAGACCGCTCCAACTCAGCAGCCCTAACCCCCAACAAGCACACACACACACACACACACACACACACAGAGGAAGACGAGAGAGAGAGAAAGCGAGAGATACAGAGATGTGCTCTTAAATGGGCTGCCTAGTGCCAAGGCCACAGGGTATGTCTTTGGCAGCAGGGAGAAAAGACAGGAATAAGAGAATGATGCATGCTCAGACACACACACACACACACACACACACACACACAAACACACACACCCTATTACAGCTTAGAAATATGCTTGCCAACCTGTTGCAGTTGCCATCAACTTTACAATATGAGAATGTAGCACCAGCAACACTTGAATTTCTCCCACTTACAGTATTAAACATGTTTTATATAAAACAACATCAATTAACTTACATGGGGCATTTAAATACTGACCTTCATTACTGGACTCTGACCCCCTGATACAGTATTATGGGTATTTTAACTAGGTGTACCACATAAAAAAAAGAAAAAGGTTCCATGAATAGAAAATAGATCACTTTTTTAAGAAGAGTAGAATCACATATTCAAGTGAAAATTTGCCCATGCACATTTTGGATTTGATTCTAGGTTTGCTGGAGTAAATACCAAGCATGTTACCTGAGTTTTAAATTATGTTTATAGAACTTATACTTTACACAAGATTCATGTGTGAGAGGGGATACATCAGGAACACCATGGGCTCTGTTTTCATGTTGGTGCAGATCAAACGCAGGGACTTGATTCTGGGAAAGGGATGATTTTGTTTCAGATTTTCTTTTTCCACACCAATGCCCGTTTGGTGATTCTGTGGGTCACAATGGCATCACCTAAGTCAAATAAGCAAGAACACTACAGGGGAGTGTCCAAATATTCATTTAGCTAGTGGAGGTGCATTCACATACCCCTCTAAAATCACATACAGCCCTATGTTTATGTTATGCCTGTCTTCACTTTGATATATTTCTTTTTCAACCATGGAATGGAATTAAGACAGTAATGCCAATTAAAGGCTGATCCTTACCAATATCTGTCATCCCCAACTGTTGAGTTCACAAATCCTCCATTTTGGTTAAATCGGTTTTGGCTGAATTCCTTCAACCATCTGAAGGTGGCAGGTCAGATTGTTCCATCTATAGCTCCTAATGTGGGGGGTGTGGTGCACATTTTCAAAGTGCTTACAGGAATACTCCGTCATGGACAGAACTTTTCCAACTTTCCTGAGACTGCTCAATACCAGTTTTGCCACTGGTTCAGTTCCAATGGTTATCATTTCTTGTTAGCTTAAAGACTTGAAGTCTACAGGAGTCATTAGCCTAGCTCTGTCAAGAAATCACGACCTAAACCTTACAGCAACTCTGTAGCTGTCTTATTTACACAGTGTATTGTGTATTTGAAATGTCACGACCCGGCTCAAAGCCATGACAAAAAACTGAGGAGAGTCCCGGTTTTGCAAAATAATTAAGCAAGTCCTCATCAGGGTGCTCAAAATATATAAATTTATATACTTATATAAACTTACCTAGAAACAAAGCATCTACAGCAAATATAACTTAACAAACGGATTGTTTTTAAATATGAAACAAACTAACCTTGAAACCACCGTACCTCTCCGCGCAACGTGCCAAACGTGCCATTTCAGACAAAGCACTTGCTGTTCCCGGATTCCCACGCCTCTCCGAGTACGCACGGTGATGTCATGTCATTCACAATTTTCCGAGCTCATTCACAAACCGAATGAATGAACAACTTACCGAGGTAAAGGCAAAACCGATGGCCGAGCCCTCTTTGTCACGACCCGGCTCAAAGCCATGACAAAAAATTGAGGAGAGTCATGGTTTTGCAAAATAACTTAATAAGTTTATGTACAAAGTATGATTAAGAAACAACAATGCAAATAAACGGCAAATAAAGAAATCAACCAAATCAACGCATATTCAACACGAGGAACTGCCTCGCTGGAGACAAAGCAGCCAAGCAGAGCTGCAGCAGTGCAGGCCAGAGCAGAGCAGAGCTCCTGAGGGTTAATGACAATGGCCAGGTCTTGTTCACCTGGGAGATCCTCCCAGGTGTGGCAAACACTTCCCACCAAGCCTGTAGGAGCAGACAAGACAACATTAAGGGAAAACACACAATAGCAGGCCCTAGTGGCAGGAGGCCGTCACAGAAATGTTAACCAAAAAAAAAAAAAAAGTCATTTTAGAGGAAGTTAGGTGGTAGGAACTATGTATATCTGGTAGCAGTAGTTGTAGTTCCTATCATCTAAAGTTCCTACCATAGGCGGAGTTTGTGGGGGGACAGGCTACATGTTACAATACATAGCCACTCCGACCTCTCAAATCCCACCTCCATCAACTTCACCAACACAGTCTGCACCACCAAACAGTGATCTTCACAGTAGCTGTTCAACCAAACAATCTTTGCAAGACACACATGACAAAGTGGTCTCCCTAAGAGATCTTTCATATCTCCAGCAGCGGGAATTCAAGATTCAAGGATGGCAGATCAGTGACCAAGGCTCAGACATCAGCAATGTCCAATGTCCACCAACAAATTGAGGAAGGTGTCAAAGAACAGTTCAGCGAATCAGAAATCATCAGGGGTGTGCTCAGAGCTACAAAGCGAGGAAATTTCAAAGATATGTTAATGAACAAAGATGACCTGACAGTCGGGGAGCTTAAAGACTTTCTCCAATTTCAGCTGGGTGAGCAAAGCAATACACAACTTTTTCAAGAGCTCCTGTGCACAAAACAGAATGACAGTGAAATGCCCCAACAGTTTCTGTGCTGTTGGGCTCAAGTAAAAGATCCCATCTTCCTCAAAATATGTTGACACAGATGTAATAGAGTCCAGATACAGTTCCTTCACACTGTATACCAAGGCCCAGGGGATAAGCATGATGACATCTGTAGAGAGCTTAAACCTCTGCTCTTAGAATGCAAAGTAGCTGATGATGTAATCCTCAAACATGTGATGAAGATAACAAGAGATGAAAACGAGAGACAGCGACAACAAAGACAAGCTAACTTGCACGGTGCACAGGTTGAAGCCAATGTTACACAAGAGCTGGGTGCAAAGGAAGACGGTTTAGATTGAAAAGCCAAAACAGATATAATACAGCAGTTAACAGAGAAAGTGGAGAAGCTCACAAGTGTTGTGGAATCACTTAAACAACTGCCACAGATGCATCATTGTTGAAGAGAGGTGCCGGTATTCCCCAATTAAAACAGATTACAAAAAAGTGAAACCACACGGCTGTGCCAGATGCATTGAGCAGCAGAATCAGGATCGCAGCCATTTTTTCCTCTGTGGTGAGGAAGGTCATAGGGCAGTGGGCTGCCTCAAGAACCAAAACATCAGGGGAACTGGAGCCGGTCCCTGCTGGCGGGACAAACCGTGACTGGTTCTCAACTGCTGTCCCACCCCAACTCAGATAATGAGCTAGAGTCTGTTATAAAGCGATATGAAAATACAAACACAAAATCAACAGTTCATGAAGCAGACAGAAAGGAGAAGGAACAGACAAGCAAAATGATAAGTCCATCCACTCTAGACTTACCGACTTACCAACCAATAAATATGAGCGTCTAGCCAAACTCACAAGGAGAAACTCCATTACCTAGTGTAACTTGAATAGCTTAGCAGCCAGTGCCTTACTGGATACAAGTGGCCAAGTGAGCTTGATTGATAGAGACTGGAAAGATAAGTACCTACCAGATAACACTGTTAGGGCCCTCTGTGAGATCGTTGATGATGACGAAGAGCTTGAAGTCTATGCTATAAATGGAGGCATTCGTACCTTTAATGAGTCCCAATTAATGTCAGTTTGAGGGGAAGTGAGGATCCTAACCTGTCTGTTGTTGTTCCCTTTGTGGTTCTCCCCTCGAGTGCCCACTGCTGGGATTTAATGTGCTGGAAGAAATAATCCAAGGACAACCAGAGAGATTAATTCCAATCTTAGTTACTCTCCTCAGTGATGCCATATCCATACCTGGTGACAAGGCAGAGCTTCCTGTGAACTACATCCAAGCTGAGTTGGGCCTACTGTGCAACATAGGCATTTACAGACTGGTGGGTACGATGTTACCATTCCAGCAGGGCAAGTGGCTTGGATTAAGTGTCAAGTCCCTCCCAACATGGATCCGTCCAACACCCTTGTTCTCTTCAAGCCTGATGAGGACAACATGTGGCTAGCATAGCTGGATATTGGAGAAGGACTATTGGAAATCCAGAATCCGAGAAAACCTCATATTCCTGTGGGAGACAGCGCTAAACATGCCATCACTCTGCCACCATAAACAGCCCTTGGCACACTCCACCCTGTTGAAAATATAATGGAGACTGACTCACCTACCAAACCCAAATCCAGAGCAGCAGCCAACAGCGTTGGTCCAACACAACTGTCAGAGCCAATCCATCCCCCTGGCAACTTCCCGTTGACCTCAGTCACCTTGATGATGAACAGCAGGTGAAAGTCTAGAGAGAGCTCTGTGAAGAATCAGCAGCTTTTGCCCGTGACAGCAGTGATATTGGTTGTATTCCCAGCTTGCAGATGTCAATCAATCTCAAAGACAATAAGTATTCCTTTAAAGAGAGCTTTGCCTGTTTCAGTCATATTTGACTGTAGTCAAATATGACTGAATGAATGCAACCTTTTAATGACTCAAGTAAAACAAGCTAAAGGCAACCAACAAAATGATGGAAATAACTTTAATCATATCATAAAGTGCGTTGTAACTGTACACTTTGGTATTGTTTGAATCAAACTGCATCAGCACCACGGCCAGCACCACACAGACAACATGGTGACATAGACGCTATCACTATTGCCAGAAGTGTGACTTCATCTTGAAAGGGACATCATCAGCCTTGATGACTTATCTGGGGCTCTAGTCATATTTGAGGTGCCGTATGTTCGTGTCTTCCAGCTCAACCTCCCAGACAAGGACAGAGCTTTCCTCTTGGGAGACAGCTGTCTGGACTCTCCCCTCCATTATGAAATTGGCAGTGGTCTACGCTATGGTAGAGACTGCACATGCCTTTAAAGAGAATGATAGCAGCTGATTCAATAGGCCACGGTTGACACCAGCACCTACAGATAATGCATTCGTCCTAATCTAGCCCCCTTTAGAACTGCACTGCTGGAGTGCCTCTGTGGCTCCAGCGCATCTGCCAAATGACCAAAAATCTGTTGGTCACGCCCAAGTGAGTTTGAGCTACCACTTGCATTTGTGCATTGTTACGGCCGTAGTGGCTGTGTGTGTGTGTGTGTGTGTGTTTTGTTTGTGTTCTGTTTCTCCAGGTTTGTCCCCCTTCTTTGTTGCCATGGCCAATCATTGGTACGCCGGCAGCTGTGGTTCATTCATCATTAGCGTGGGTATAAAATCCTAGAGCAGGCTGAGATTGGTGCCATTCGTGATTTCTTCTCCCTTGTACAGTGTAACTGATTGTCATTGTGAGAGGGTATTGTGCTCCCATGTGTACCGGGTTCGTTAATTGTGGTGTTTACTCCCAGGTGTGGGAAGGTGGTTGATTTTGATTTATCAGTTAATTTATGTTTCAATTATATTCGTCTTCCTTGTCTGGGTAAGAATAAAACTATTTTTGTTTTCATCTACTGCCGCCTGACTTTGATCTTCTTTCCACCCGGTCTTATTTTCATATGTTGGTTCCCCGTTACCCCTAGACCTTGTTGAGGGGGATGTAACATATTTGGGGGCTTGTCCGGGATCTGGAAAGAGATTAAGATAGGTTTTGGTTGTGTTGATCCCTTGTTCTACACAGCGATTATTGTTTATTGGGTGTCGTATGGCAGTCCTCTCTGGGTGGATAGGGGAGTGTCCAGCTAGGCAGTTGCTGCTTTTCCATCGGGCACTCTTTTATTGTTTTGCCTTTCTTATTTTTGGAGTGACTCTGGGCGGAGACTTACGGTTCTCTCTTGGGGGCAGGCATTCGGGACTTAAGTCTAAAATCACAACTTAAGTTACTGAGTTTGGCCTTTAAAGTCACCTCAAGCCCGGCAGCTCCGGAAGCTATACAGGTATAGTTAAAGGGGTGGATTAAACTTTTGGTGTAATGTGTGCGCACTCGTAGTAGCATTGACTATTTGTGTTGTACTCGGCAGCATATTCATCGTGTTTGTTGATTGTGGCTGTAAGTAAAGCTAAAATAATAGATTCTTGTTTTTGTTGAGTAGGCTGTTTTTGTATGGCAATGTTTAACCTGTATGAGTTCGTGGACAACCCTACCATAGAACAGTTGGATGCATGTCTGAACGATGATTTATGTCTAATCGCTGAACACTACTCCATTCCTATTTCCAAGTCCCTTCTTACCTGCACCGTCAGAGCCTCTGGTCTTGTTAGTAGGTGTTTTAACTGCAGGTTCTGCTGGTGAAGATGGAAATGGTACTGCAGAGCTACTGGAGGAAAGTCGTCTGTCCCTCCCGAAGTCACCATACCCGTTACAGATTCTCAGGAAGTGACAGAACCAACTAGGGGTGTCAACATCTACACGTGTAAATGGGTACACGGATAACAAATCATAACCGTCTAGAAAAATCAATAACCGTGCACACGTCATGTTTTCCTCCTCCTCGTTCCCCAGTCTCCCCTATTCACAGTCAGCGCAAGTTGACTCCTCCTCTCCTCGCGCAATTTACACACGGCTTTCCGGCATTTTCCGCAGATGTTTAATATTTTAGAAGCCACATCTTTTTCCTCTGAATGCACTTTGAATAACTTTCTGATGAGAATGAAGTATGTTCATTCCAAGAAAGGTCGCTGTCACTTCCCACCTCAGATAGCTCCCGTCCATCAGAATCGCCGCTGTCCAAGTTCTGAACACTGTGTGGGGTACAGTTTATCAAATCGTGGTTCCCACTGGTTACAGGTAACATGTGCATGTTGCAACCTATCGGCTGTTGGTGAGCCTTTTGAACACGTTATTGTGGACTGTGTGGGCCTATTACCTAGGACGAAAAGTTGTAACCAATTTTTGTTGACCATCATGTGTGTTTCTTCTAGTTTACCTGAGGCCTTGACCAAATTCTTCACCACCTTTGGTTTGCCAAAGGTAGTACATACTGACCAAGGTACAAACTTTCTTTCAAAGACCTTCAAGCACAGTATGCAGACGATGGAGATTGCACGTGTGAAGTGCTTACCACCCCAAGTCACAAGGTGCTCTTGAGCGCTCGCACCAAACTCTCAAATCCATGCTATGAAAGTACTGTTGTGAAATTTGGGATAATGGGGTGCCCTTTGTTCTCTTTGCAGTCCGAGATGCTAAGCAGGAATCTCTTGGGTTCAGTCCTGCTGAACTCGTGTCTGCAGGTTCCACACCGCTGAGCAACATACTGGATTTTGTAACCCAGTGTCGAGAGTGTTTGCACCGCACTTGCTCACTAGCTAAAGCTCTTTCCTCCTCTCAGAAAAATATGAAGCGGTGGTATGATAAGAGGGCTGTTGAAAGGAGTTTTCAACCTGGTGATAAAGTTTTGGTCTTGTTACCCATGCCTGGTTCTGCCCTCACTGCTCTCTTTTCTGGCCCCTATGTCATAAAGAACAAAGTGACAGACACTGACTATGTGATTCACACTCCTGAACGTAGGAGAAAAACCCGTCTTTATCATGTTAACATGCTCAAATCATTTCATTCCAGAGAAGCTGATCAGGGAAAGCAGGAAAATACTCCGGAGACTGCCCCCCCCCCC
>OMLF01044003.1:13890-25449 GCA_900302615.1 Holocentrus rufus
TTCCCGAGATGTTTCTGCTGGTCTGGCTTGTGCAAGTTCATGTCCTGATGATGGTTTGGAAGGGCGTATCGATGTTCAACAGTGTGGTGGGCTGCTGAACTCAGTTTCTGGCCCACCTAGACTCCCAGCTGTCTTACCTTTCTAAGACTCAGCAAACAGATGTAGTGAGTCTGATAAACACACATTCCGCCCTATTTGGTGATGTCCCGTCATGTACTAATATGCTGGAACATGACATTGATGTTGGTCAACAGCACGCCTATTGTGTGCCGCTGGGAAAAAGGGAGGTGATGAAAGAAGAGGCCAAATATCTGCTGGACAATGGTTTGGCTAAGCCTAGTCAAAGCCCTTGAAGCTCTCCCTATCTTTTGGCCCCTAAGTCTGATGGTATTCCTCGATTTTGTACTGACTTCTGCAAGGTCAACGCAGTTACAGTGCCAGATTGCTTCCCTCTACCAAACATGGAGGACTGCATTGATAGCATTGAGCCAGCTACTTACATCACTAAATTGGACTCGCTTAAGGGTTACTGGCAGGTTCCTTTAACATCTAAGGCATCTGACATCTCTGCTTTTGTTACACCAGATTACTTCTTGCAGTACATGGTCATGCCACTTTCCAATGCCTGATGCAGCTGGTATTGGGTGATATCGCACACTGTAATGTCTATTTAGATGATGTGGTGGTGTATTCTGATGACTAGACTGAGCACATGGCTACCTTGACTGTGGTATTTGACCAGCCTTATGAAAGCTTCACTAACTTTGAATCTTGCTAAAATATAAGTCTGAGTTCGGAAAAGCCACAGTCACTTATCTTGGAAAACTTTTCTGTTGTGGTTGCACCCTTGACGAAACTGTGTAGAAGTGTGTAAGAACAATGATTTGGTTAGCACTTTTGCTCAGATAAGGAGACGAACCAACTTTGTGTGGAAGGTTAAATTGCTGTTTTTTTCAACTGCTGCACTTATTTATAGCAGACACAATCTGATCCAGTTGGTACACTTTCACAGGATCTCTCTAATTTCTTTGTGATCAATAAATCAGGTGTCCCGCTGAATTTGACTTTATTTCTGGTCATTGATACATAATGCAGATTGCGTAAAAAGCAAAACAATATGAAAGGAATCTTGAAAGAACCCAATATGAAGGTTCAAAGACCTGTAACCACTTACTGCAAGTGCTAAGTTAAACTTGAATAAGAGTTCTGGACTGCAGTTTTCAACAATTGGTTGCAAGCATTTCTCAATTCAAAGCCTATTTTTTAAAACTCTCAATGCAACTGTCAGTGCTAAAAACAATGCTAAACTAGACGGTTAATTCATGCTCAAAATGCAACCAAACTCTCAAAACAATGAAGACATGCCACAAAATTGAATAAGTCAACCAAAAGGAGATACTGCGACATAGATACAGGTAGATACAGGCAATCAGCTTATTTTCTATTTTCTATTTAATTGCAGAACAGTGTGGGACCTCTTCTTTTACAATGTACTATATGCTAACACCACATAAAAACAAAAGAAAAAGTTGTATATACCATAGTAACATGGAATGCGGTAATTATTACAATATGCAATGCATACTTACAAAATACACAAAACAAAATAGTTATGGATCGAAAAAATCCAATACTTGATGGAGATCATAAACTTTCCACATACATGCCCTTTGACTGCAAATTTAATAGTTTTGCAAATAATGAGTATTACAGCATGTGATGTAGATATACAGTATTGGCCATGGTTGATTTTGGGTGAGAATTGTGTTCAAGGATTTTGAAAGTTATGCACATGCGAGAGCATGTTGTGCCACACACTAAAAAATCATCCACAGTTTGGCGCTCACGGAACACTGTATTAAGAAATAGTTATATATAATTGTGGGGAAAAAACAAATTTTATTTCTAAGAGTGTATAGATCAATTCTACAATAAATATGTAATCACAAATCTTCATAATATCTATAATTTTGGAGGTGGATGACACATATTAGTCTAGCATGTGGTAGGGATTCCTTCAAAGCTTTGGCCTGCCAGAGCCTTGGAAGCTGCTTTAATGGACTTGTCAATGGACAAACATATAAACACTCCATTATGCAGCAGTTAGGCCTGAAATATGGAGGGCAATGAGCCTTTCATAAAGTGTTGAGTTATTACACGCGTTAATGACACACTCTCAATACCTTCATTAGTACATGAGCACACACTCATTGGAATCTTGTGTGTGTGTGTGTGTGTGTGTGTGTGTGTGTGTGTGTGTGTGTGTGCGTGTGTAACAGCAGCAGTGCTAATATTTCTACCTTTATTAATGCATGATGTGACTTGTGGCTGTTTGGGACTATTGACCAGAGCTAAAGACACACTGCCTCTTCAACTGGTCATTAACATAGCTTTCAATATGGCCACTGGCAGCAAGGACTACACTGATGTGTGTTCGTGTGCGTGTGTGTGTGTGTGTGTGTGTGTGTGTTAATTGTGCTTGAGTAATGGTATGAGAGAGAGCAAGACTGTGCAACAGAGCATAATGGATGTCTGTGGGTGGAAAGAGGTGGGTGTGTGCATGTGTGTGTGTGCGTGTGTGTGTGTGTGTAGGTGTGTGTGTGAGTGTGTGTGTGTGTGTGACTTTTGTGCATTCAGATTGAGCAACGATGACCATACCAGTGATATATGAATACGTGCTGAATGGTCAATTTTTATACTGCTCAATCTCAGGACCAATGTTTTTGATCCCAAACGTCATCAAGAGATCTTCAGTACTGGCTTACAATGTAAAGTCTGCCACCAAGACTTTAGGACTTATTTTCAACCCACAAATTGGTTTAGTAATATTTCTACACCAGATATATATTGCCAAGGTCAGATCAAATCATCTGTTTTGCCAAAGCGTTGCCACCTGCTTGTTAACAAAGGTCTCCCGTCACTCTGCTTCTGGCCTCTCTACATTAGCTACTAGTGATGGGCGGACCGATTCTTTTCATAGAGTCGAAACTTTCGAACCTTAGTGTTTTCATACTTTTTGCAAAATATGGCTTCCATTTCTCCATGACGCTGTGTTATAGTACAGCTAGGACCTCAAACCAAGGGCTGCTGATGATTCCACAGACTAGCTTACATCTAGTTGTGGGGAGTCAACTCCAAAAGTGTCGACTACCAACCAATGATTTAAAGAGTCAAGACAAGTTGGAGTCGTCTGTGTTATTGTTTCATTTGCAGTCACTGCACACTATAGCCTGCACACTGTAGCACTGTACAAAGTGGAAATGGCTCAATTTTACAGATCAGCAGGGTGCCAACAAAAGCATTGCCAGTAGTGAGTTTGTGCTGCAGCGGAATGAATAACGCTAATTAAAACTCTTAAGTCCCCTTGTTGTATGTATAATAGCCTTGTAACAGCATAAACGCACATACAAGCTGAGCTGTGCTACTACACTACCTAATTATTATTAATTTTTGGACCAATTTTGCACCTCAGCAATGTTTTTAAGCCAAAAAACACTGGATGAGTTCTAACTGCCTGCTGGACTGCCTGAGAATATATTGCCCAAATTCTAACATTAAAAGCATCCCATTAACAATTCATTTTGTATTTTCCATTTCAAGGAGTCCTATTTATTAGTACAATTGCCCTATTTAACATAAGTAATGTGTAGTAACTTGGCATCAGGCTTGCCATATTCACAGAACAAACAAAGGGTTCTGCTAGGCAAACAGTCAAATCTAAAAGGTAATCATGTTGTTGCCTTTTTTAATGTTTTATTGGATGTTTTTTTTCTATTGTGTGATTGGTTAGGGGTTGGCATTGCTTAAGGGTACTGTAGTAATTATCATGGACAGTCACATAATGGAGCATTGCTTCACCCTGTAGAAGATAATGAGCCCCGCTGACACAGATGTAATCAACAGTAGCATAAACTTGGACAGGTGGTTAATGTGAGAAAATAACTGTACCGTGTGACTAGCCAGCTCTACATTGTGCAAATCATATGTGATAACAGTCACAGTGACCTGATTGTAAGCACTGACTTCAAACTAAAGAAAAAAAATCCATTGGCAATCAGTCTTCAGCACACAAAAAAATCTATTTTGATATCCTACTCTTTAGACAGCCAAGTCATAAAGGAATACTCATACCTTTTGGGCAAAATACCCTTTTTCCGATTTACCCAGACTGAGACAAGATGTAGCATTTCGTGTTAGCTTAGCATAAAAACATGAAGTCTACAGGAGTCATTAGCCTAGCTCTGTCACAGTGAAAAAAATAAACCTTACAATAAGTCAGAAGCTGTTATTCACACAATGTGTCATTTTTATTTGAAATATTCGTCTTGGAACTAAAATTAAATAAAAAAAAAAAATAGGGAAAAAAGATGTCGTTTTGAGAGAAGTTAGATGGTAGGAACTATAACCGCTGAACATGTGTGTTGAGCAATATACCATCTAACCTCTCCTAAAACGACTCATTTAAAAAAAATTCCAAGAGGTGTATTTCATAAACATCTAACACATGATACACTGTGTAAATAAGACAGCTTCAGAGTTGCTATAAGGTTTATTTTTTCACTTTGGCATGGCTAATGACTCCGGTAGATTTCAAGTCTTTATGCTAAGCTAACACAAAATGCTACCCATAGGACCTGAACCAGTGGACGTACAGAAGTGAAAATGGTTTCAAAGATCTTATCTCATTCTGGGTAAGATGGAAAAGGTTGGAATATTCCTTTAAGTTTAGCGATGCCATGAGGTGTTCTTAGCTTTTATCTTAGCTGCATATGACCTGTGGACCTCTGGTAAGACCGCCAAGGAGCATGTTGCATCACCTGAAAGCCCTTTTTCTAATTTCCTCTTTTCAGCTGTCTGGATTTTGCCACTAATTTTCTTCCCCTGTCCTCTCTCTGCCTTTGCTGTTTTCCGCCCCATGGACTCCAGCACCCTCTCCTCCTGATCATTCTCTCAACCTCTCTCTTCTCTCCATCATCCTTCTTCTCCCTCCCTCTCTCTCTCCGTGTCCCATTTTTTCTCCCCTTTCTCTTACTCCATTTCTCTGTCCTCCTCTCTCTCTCCGTCTCCCTTTCTCCCTCCCTCGCCCCGGGGAGATTTCAGCACCACACTGACAGTCTGATTTAGATCCAATACCAAGCTCTCGTCTCTCGCTCTCTCTCTCTTTCTCTCTGGAGAGAGGGTCTTGCACATATATCTCTGCTGTAACCATCTATTACCTTCTAGGTTGTGGTGCTGACCTAATTCCTCCCCGTCTCCAATGTGTCAGTAGGTCCAGGATAAAGTGGACCCAATGTACTCACTCACTCTCTCTCTCTCTCTCTCTCTCTCTCTCTCCCTAATCCAGACTAAAACCACTCTGTGTTTTATGACTAATAATTTTACTAACACTATCTCATATTACTTCACACTACTAATTTAATAATACAAATTGGCCACACTTCTTTTTATTCTTCCAACCACCCTCTTTTCTCTGGAGGAACAATGGAGCTCAGTGTGTGCGTGTGTGTGTGTGTGTGTGTATGATTACTGCCATGTATCACTCTTACTGAAAATGATTGCATCAATAAAAAGTTATAGCAAGACAGAAAGGAAGACAGAGATAATCATCCTTCCTCATGAGACCAAAACGTGTTTTCCATCTGGTTCTAAAACTTCCACTCCTTCCTTTGGGTCTGAATCCTAATTTAACTTCAGGGTAAGTTGACAATGAGATGGTATTTTCAGTACATCATCACTGGCACGATCACATGGAGAAAATAATGTATATAACCAGAAAAACTAAAGAATAAGCACACTTCACTCCCTTCAAGCAATGACAAGGAACTTGTGTCATGGCATCATAACATTTATACAGTGAACAACATGTTCACCTCCAGTGATCACACACAGTGTACATGTGCAGAAAGATGCAAGTTTTGATTGTTCTGCAGGCAGGCCTCTCCTGGTCCCCTCCTCATGTACAACAGGTGCCTCAGACTAACTTTACACAACAGATGTGTAGTCTATAGAGTTTGTTTCATCTAATCTAATAGCAAATTATCATGAATAAGCTAACAAACAAAAGCTAAAGAAAGACTTCTGCCAGAGGAGGCAAATACATCTTCCTGCAGAAAAACTGCTCTGGTAAATTTCTGTTCCATTTCGTTCCCAGTCCACCAATTCTGAATCGATTGATTGTATTCTTTTGCACTGATACAGTTGTCCTCCATAGGCAAAACACATGATGGAGTTCTTACAAAATAACACTTCTTGCTTTTGCAGTGTAATTCGGTGTAAATTTAAAGATATAACCAGTAAGAACCCAAAATGGCATCAAGGTCTCAAAAAAGCTGAATTGAATTTGCTGATAGATTAGATTAGATATACTTTATTGATCCCCGAGGGGAAATTGCATTTCAGTTACATCCCGTCCAAGAAACATACAAAAGACAGTGATGCATAACAAGGGGAGGACAGGAGCGGGAGAACTGATACCTGCTACTGATACCTGATACCTGCAGCTGATACCTGCAGCTACCGTGGTTAATGAAAACAAAGTAAAAGTTTAGTTATTAAAGTAGTTTAGTTTAGTTGTTAAAGTAGTTATTAAAGTAGTTATTTTTCACATTTTTCACTCAACCTTTGTTTAATTTCAATTGAAACCCCCTCAGTCCGTCCTTCTATTCTATTGTAATTGGTCATTTGGCATTTAGTTATAGAGTTGGTCTACTGATGATACACAACACACACGTCTTTATGGTCAGCCTTGCTTTCCAAGGTAAATGCGATGGGGTGAGGCGATTAGTGTTTTCCCACAAGACGTGTTCGTCATAAGGCAAATTTATTTCCATAGTTGCATAATGTTTGTATCTAGAGGTTTTTTTTTACTTAACTAATTTTGGTTGACAATAACGGTTTTCATCAGTAAATATTTTAGCTACAGCTAAACTGAGCTAGCAAATACATTTTTGTGTAACTGATTTTGAGTTTTAGATTGCTCAGTCTTTGAAATGTAACAAAATGTATCTGTTCTTCTTGACAATACGCTGGTGGATGTTGTGGTTATCCTGATTACTACAGGACTGTAGTAACTTAAACTACAGCATCAGTTGATGCATCAAGCCTAGCTGAGCACTGTGGAACTGGACTGCATCTCTTCTGTGTTCCTCTGGACTCAAGCCTCTGAGATGGCAGTGCTTGGTTTGGCAGTCCATACTGGGATGAAGTGCTAGAACAGGATCTATTGTACATGGCGTGTGTGTGTGTGTGTGTGTGCGACAGGCTCTATGATGCTTACACCCTTCATATCCAACTCTCTTTTCTTTCACCTATTTTCCCTTTGAAGCTACCATCCATTCAACATGTGTGAATGCAACTTGATTATATTTCTTGTCATTCTTCCTCGTCGATTATTTTCTCCTTCCGTCTCTCAGTCTTTCCTTTCATAGCCAGAGTCTCACCACATGCTATATGATTGCTCCATAGGTTTGAAGTGGGTTTGACAGTCAGGACCACTTTCCACTCCTTTCTCTCTCCCTTCACTGATTTGTTTTTTCATTAACATAACATTATCTCACACGTTCATTTCTCCTCACTCCACCCTATATGGTGGGCGATATGGCAAAAAAATCATATCATGTTTTTTTTTTATTATAAAATCACGATTTCGATTTTATCACGATCTTACATGTATTTTTGAGACTAATTTGCAAGTTTAAAAAGGTATAAAAATGATAAAAAGTAACTGCTTCTGTTACCTCTTTCCTCCGCTTGCTTGTCTTCTCATACGGAGTGCCTTTATCAAATACCTGTGTTAACGTTGTCAATGCCACCGGGGGTCCCCTCGCTGTTTGGCTCTCAGCATACTGTTTAGGGCAGGGGTCGGCAACTAAGTTTGGCCTCGGGCCAAATTTTTCCTGACCAACTGAATGGCGGACCAAAATTACATCTTCATCAGCCAAAACCTGTTTTTTCCTACAAAGCAAATCTTTTTCTCATTTATATTACTATATCTTGTACAAAAACGTAATTTAATAAAGTTATTTATTTAAAATCAATAATTTGCTGCAGACTGTTACTGTGTTACTGCTTTGGCTCCACACTGTGTCTGCGTTATGAAACATCTTTTAAGACTTAACGGTTAAATAATTACCATTTTAAATAATAAATACTTCTCTGAGCCTAACTAATGTATTAATCATTTTAAGAACATTTACTGTAATGATTTGGCTATCCGTTAGTAACGCAGCCTCTTCTCGCGTGATTTCCTGATGCTGTTATTGTTTTTATGATGATATAACGTTGTGTGAGACATTAACAAAAGATTGCTAGCCAGCAAGACAAAATGTCACTGTCCAAAGCAATGAAAAGGAAAGTTGACAGCGAGAGAAACTTCGGACGTAAGTTACAAAGAAGAAAGAAAAGTATGCGTTCATCCTACCTGATTTTATAAATGCCAAGCCAGTCTGTCTGTCTATCAGTCTATCTGGCGGACCAGGTATTATTGGCAGCAGGCCAATTTTGGCCCGCAGGCCACCATTTGCCGACCACTGGTTTAGGGTGCTTTCTCTTCAAGTGATTGACCAAGTTTGTCGTGTTGCCATCCAACGTGCGAACCATATCTGTGCAAACTTGCACTACTTTTATATGCGCTACCTTTGTATGCGCTTTGTCATTTGGGGAAAGGCCAAATGAATTCCATATAATGAAAGTGGATTTTTTTTTTTTAGCGACCAACTCCCCCGTTTGGCTTTCAGCCATGGCTCTCCATGTGGCTACCGCTGCACACACAAACAGGGAGGTGGGTAAGAAATTGCGTCACTGCCCGTAATTAGCTATGATTGGTCGGTCAGGTTGATGACGTAATATGTCTGGTGCATCGCCATAGAACTGCAATTTATAGAATGTGACCATCCATACGATCTCCTCACTTTGGCAGATCGTCTACACGTTCTAATCCTTCACGATCTAATATCGTCATATCGCACACCCCTACTCCACCCTCTCTCCTCTTTCTGTCTCTCCTCACATCCACAAGTCCTTTGTCTTTCTCTTCCTTTCATCTTTTTGACTCCCTGCTTCTCCCTACCTTCCTTCTTCCATTTGCCTCGGGGCAGGGTCCTATTCTTGATCTATATACAATATAGTGTGTACAAATAGGAGGCAGAGGCAGTGTGTGTATGGGAAGGGCTAGTTACTGTCTTTTCACATTTGGTTATATGGCCCACAGCCTGGGGAGGAGGGGGGTCTTCGGAGGAGGGAAACACCTCTGGCCATTTATCCTCTTGATGCCCAAGTGTCCCTTTTCAGATGGGTAAACATTACCAAAGTGCCTTTCAAAAGGGCAGAAGCAAAAGTCAAGAGGGAAAAAGGAGAAATAAAATGTTCAGTCTCAGGTGGCTTTGGCACTGAGCTGGTAATCTGTCATAGATGGTAAACTAGAGGTTTACTGGTTTAGCCATGCCAAAAAACAAACATGATTGTCCTGATGAAGGAGCTGACTCCAGAGCACACAGGCCAATCAGCATGATTGAAGAGATCAAGCTGAATATTTTGTCCATTGCTATTAACTGAACCTGGACTGAGCACCTTTTCAGCAGCCCTGGTTGCAGCACAGATTCATGTAATGTAGCCAAACTTTGTAGAAACACACACACACACACACACACACACACACACACACACACACACACACACAAAACAGACAGATTTACACATACACACACAGACACTTTCATTGGTGACAGTTTGCAGATGTATGTGCGTAAAGGGTTGCAGATATTGCAAATTCGCACTTATTTTCCTCCTTAAAGTAGAGACTAAGTCTCTACTTTCTCTCTGAGAACTGTCTTCCTCCAACTGAACAGTTCCCTTCCTTTGGGAATCATATTTAATAATCTCTCCAAAATCTATCTTTAATTTATGCTAGAGCTATATAAGGAACAGTTTTGTCACTATCACTGATTGATGACTCAAGCAATAACTAGTTCATGAAAACTTTTACATTTGCTGTTCAAAACACCACAGCTGGACCCTGTGGTGTTTTGAGGCTCCTCCAAATGCAGCCTTCGAATGCGTCCTTCTTTTCCCGGTGTTTGGAGGTTGCACCACTACCATCCTTCGCAGCCTCCCATATCCCAGGATTCTTTGCGTGCTGTTCAACTGTTCAACCGTTCAACCGAAAAAAAAAAAAAAAAAGATTTCAAATGGCGGTGGCAAACAACACCAGTGCTGAGTACACATTCAAATGTAAGTAATGGGCTTTTACTTTCCAGACGGGGGAACCCGTCTGGAAACTCCACCTCTCACCCCAACACAAACCATCACCCCAGGGTGAAACACATCTCGATGGGGAAACTGTATTCGACACAACAACATTTAAGATAGATTATGAGCCCCATTCTGTTTCTAGGCTGCAAAACTGTAAATGTTTGGATTGAATACAGAGCTAACTTGAGAAGCATTATAATTGTTATCATCCTTATCATACAAAATGGTCATTGGTCAGGTGATGAATCTTTTGTGGTGAGTAACGAATTCATAAATACATTTTGCAACATGTATCCATGTTGGAATACAAGATTTAGGTTATATTGTGTTTCACAATTCATGTAACATTATCTAGGTTATGACAAAACAGCTGACTACCAAGCTAGCTAGCCAGCACACGTCTAGCCATAGCCCTGTCCAGCAACGTAAAGTTAGTTTACGACCGACCATATCGTACATAATTATTCCTAATGGGAGCATTTCTCTGCTTGTTGTAGTAATGGATTTGGGGGAGCGAGTTTGAAGGATGTGTCGTGATAATGCAGGACATAAAATGGAGCTAGAACCAAAGCACATCTTGAACGCTAATTTACTTCCTTGTCTAGGTAGCTGCATGATGGAGAGTCCACAGTCTGTCAGTGAGGTCGTCACCCTGATGTCCACGGACCCTGGCTTTGTTCCGGGCTGCTAAGTGGACCCTCTGGTCTGTTGGATTTCCACACTACACTTCTGGTACGAGGTGCATCATCAGGGCATCGGTGCAGCTTCAAGACCTTACATTTTTAGTTGTCCCCTTCCAGTTTGCTTCTTTTAATTCTTTTTCTTTGATCTTCTTGTTTTAAGGGCTGGGGTTATAATATGTATTATTTTTTGTTTTTTCTAATGCATATTTATCAAATCCTGTCAGTGTGATTCCTTTGTTGTTACTGAATAAAACTGGATAATGATGTATATATGCCTGAGTTTTCTATGTTCACTAGGCAGTGCTTTACTCTGTATGGATTCCACAAGCTTTATAGGTATATTCCTAGTCAAACCAGAACTTATATTTCTGACAAATATCATAGACTATTCAGTGCAGACAATGTTTTGCTCAATATTAAAAAACTTCAGTGAACCTCATTTTTACCACAAAGATCAACACAAGCCAAGGATTTGCTTGAAGTTTATTTTTGGATCAAATTATCTGAAACAATATAAAATTCTCATTATGTAAAATTCTGGACTAAATAATACATGCTCCTTAAAGTGCATCTTGGGGGAGGAATTGTTGTAGTGAAGGGTAAAATATGACAGCTTGGAGCCACAGCA